>JAYMSV010000964.1:0-14315 GCA_036897745.1 Erodium moschatum | reverse complement strand
GGGACCCGCATTCTGCATGGACCCTCCGCCCGCTTGATCGTACAGAGTGGGCGCAGCAGCAGCAGCATTCGTCTGCTGCATCTGGCCACCCATGTGGCGCTGGGAACGCCTCTGAGGAGCCAATTTTCAAGATCTACCGATCACCGCTTCACGCCCAAAACCACGAAATCTCAAAAACCAAAACAAAACAACCACAAGCATTTCAATTTCAAAACCATACAGTGATCTAGACTCACAAGGAGAGGAAAGATAGAGCTCGAGGAAGAACATGGAACGAACTACTCCGAAAAAAACAACTCCAATCCGCGAATAATCTGCAACAACATAAGATTTGAGATACAAAATGTTAAAAGTGAATCATCAGCTGAGGATTGCGAGATCGAGATTTGGGCGGTGAAATCGAAATCGTGATCAGATCTGACCTGAATTTGAAATCGGAGAGAAATGAAAATGGTATAGCCGGAGAGATGAGCACGTAGGAGAAAGAGCAAGGGTCTTTCTCTCTTCTAAATACAGTCAATTTAGGGCACGAGGCCTTTAGTTTTATACATTTATGATTTAATAAATTTTCAAGTTACAATCTAATGTATCTGATATGATATTTGGACAGTTTACCAAAGTTTTGTTTTTCCGCATGTGATACTGTTTCAACAACATTAGTCGAATCTTTGTCATCATTAAAGTCGATTTTACTTCATCATGAGTCAAGAAGATGTAAACAAATATGTTAATGGCTAAAGTTATGTATTTAAGAAGTGATGGAAGTAATTTAAGAAGTGAGGATGTAATAATGACATCATCATCTTAGTGGACTTATATTATCGAGTCATACGGTGAAAAGTAACATTATAAGATGGGACAGACAGAGGCCTAGACATTTTTGAGACGCTGACCATGTAATATAAATGTTTGGTTAATCCAGGTGATAAAGTAGGGGATCTATCCATATTCTCGTGAGACCGCACATCTATCACTTTTTCCAACTCGACTACATTCAACGTGCATTGCCTGAATTGCATCTTGGTCCATCAGAATGGATCTGCGGGGAAGGAGGGGAGTACTTCATGTACCAAGGAGTTGCTTAGGAAAAGGAGGAGGAGAAGGATCAGGCTCTGCCATATCCCAATGGAACGGGACATGTCTAGTGATCAGTGTCCCGCCCTCATGTCTGGTACTCATTGGAACTTCGAGGCTGCGTAGCACATCTCGCCTGATTGTTCAGGCCAAAGAAGGCTCCTGATCTGGTCCCCCGTGGTTCCGGTATAAGTTTATTAGGCCCGGTCGTTCGCAACCGTCAATAATCAACGACTCTCGACGTAGGGCAAGCTTCTGAATACAGGTTGCAATCCGTCCAGCGGCATCCTGGAAGGTCGAACGAGAGCGTCAGGCGGTTGATGGAGTCCGACGGTGGAGTTCGATTGACCTCAACAAGCATGGTCGGGGAACCTGGGTGTTCAGGTGAAGGTTGAAAACCCGACGGTTGAACAAAGGAACTGCATCGCCGGATCCGTCCAACGTTGTGGTACAAGAGAGTGGGTGGAGGAGAGTGCCAAAGACGATCCGACTAGCCAGGCAGCGACACACAATACATGTACATGATCCTTATTTAGGATGCTATTAAGCATTTTTTTGTGATGCTGGTTTTTTTTATTAAGGTAAAACTAGACTTTTTATTTTTATTATTAGAAAATATATGCGACAACAATAGCGACGATAGTTTTTCAATGCATAAAATAACAAAAATACATTTACATCACATTTGAGTTCTCAGATTTATACCCTTCATTCATAAATCAACATAATACCTAAGAAATTGAAGCAAACCAAAGATAACTTGGATGCATGATTAAGTTGCTATCCTCATTCTCTTAATTGACACTCATCGAGCTATTACTAGACTAGACAGCAACACATCACAGGGTATTCATAATTAATACATCATCAGACTACAACCCATCTTCAAACTTAGGAAACAAGATATGTCCCAAACCTACCAAATCCCTCCAATCTCTCTCACTGTACCAAATTCTTCAGTCTCTTTCACTATCTACCATGAGATAAAATCCAGATATTGAACAATCTCACTCACTATCTACAGAACCAAATGTTCTTCAATCCTTTTCACTATGTACAATGACAGCTTCAGACACATCCACAAAGAACAACCAAACCCAAATCTAATTCAGATTTTGCTATTATGTTTGAGTGAATTATGAGTAAATGTATGCAAGTAACAGAAATTATAAATTGGATAGAAACCGTCTCACAATTTAGAAATCCAACGGAGCCAAAATACTAGGCACAACAAGTCAATCAAGATACCATTACAGAAGTCTCAAGAAATGCAAGAAACGAGAATATAAAACTACAGCAACACCAAGCTCTGAAAATCTGAACCCACTCAACCAATTCATGCTTAGCACTTGACCTCCTTCAAGCCCGGGCCAAAGTACAAAAATGTAGGGTCCGCAGCACCATCCTTGTAGTAAGCAAACACCAGAGTGGCATCATCATGCATGCTCTCTCCCACAAAGCTGCATGGTATGTAAATGTCAAAACATTGAATAGAAACCAATTAAGATCATAACCCACTTGATGTGAACTTACAACTGAAGGTCCTTCAGCTTGGATAGCAAAAACTTAGTTGCTGCCTCAATGTTTTTCTTGAACACTTCCTGAGCCTCGCCCTCCAACTTGGGTGTCAACGCCTTGATGTACTTCTTGATAAAGGCGACGAATTGCTTCTTGTCAAAAGGAGGTTGCTCCTGTATTCAAATTCAATAAAATTTGGTCAGATATGAAGCATGAAGCATCATCAGTCTGACTGTACTCCTAAAAATCCCAAAGCCACCAACCTGAAGCCTGAAAGTGTCAACAATATCAACCACCCTGGCGGCTTGATCATCAACACCCTCATCATCATCAGCACCCTCAGCAGAAGGGTTTGCACCAATGTTCACATCAACCGCTCCTTGAACAACCCACTGTCAAGGAAATAAAATGTCATGTCTATCACTAAATATCCACATAAATAGCAAGTTCCTTCCTGAAATAAATTGTAAGAAAGCTGCTTATAATGAGTTCTATTGACGAAACCAAATAATATTAAAGGCTAAAAATTCTGAACAAGAATTTTAGTTTTATAGATAGCACGAAAACAATAACTTATTGTACCAAAACATCTGATAAATTTTAGTCAACGTCATCATAGATACCACATAACGGCGTATAACAAGAGGTATAAATTTAACCATTCAAAATGCCAAAAAAGACTAAATAAAACATGTAACTATTTAAATTTAGTACTAACCTTTCCCTCAACTTCCCACAGAACACCATTGTGGAGCTCTTTGTATGGAAACGAGTCCGAGAGAAGCTCATCACCTTCAATGAGAATCCATAAAATCAAAACCAAATATGATGGAGCCAATCAAACCAGCTAAAACACATCGAAAATCAATTAATGTATGATCTATCAAATAAGATGCATCATTCATGTCAGGAATCATAAAGCTTCAGTAATCCGCAAGGATAGCCATAAAACAAACTAAATAATTAACAATAACCCTCAGAAAGCCCAATAGTCAACACATTTAAAGAGCAACCAGAACACATAAATTCCCCTACAGGAGTACTACTCTAGCTAAGTTAGAGAAATAGTAGGTCAAATCATATCCACAGCCTGAAATCCAAATATTCATCCTCAATTTCTAATCCTAAAAATCAGATAGGTTGAATCATAACTACCAAAATCCGAATATTCCTTCTCAAATTCTAATCCTAAGAAACCAAATACAAGAATATAATCTGGTCAATCAGGAATTGCAACTATAGTTAACATAATCGATTACATAAAACACCCATATCAATCTAATTGCAGATAAGCACAGAGCTAACATACGCCTACAAACCCATACGAGATCCAGAACAAAACACAAACTGATAACTGGAAAAGTAAAGAGAATATGAGATCAGGTGAACCGAATTAGGGATATATATATATATACAAACACGTTACAACAAAACCCAGATCGATGATGTTACCATAAAAGCATTCTACTGAGAAATTGAGATTCATGAAAAGTGGATACAAAGAATTACTTACCGGTGAGCAAATCCTGATAGACCAACATGATTTCAGATTAGATCTCTCTCGGAATCGATCCAAAGCAGCAGCAGCGAGAGGAGGCACAGGGTTGAGAGAGCTTGAGAGGGTTTGCAGAGTGTGCTCAGCGAGAATATATAGGCGGCGAGGGTTATTTTGGGGAGAGGAAGAAGGAGACGCAACCTGGACAATTCTTCATGGAAATGACATTTATGTCCTTTCCCATAAGCGGGCCTTTCTGGATGGGCCGGTGTTAGGCCCAAGGTCCAGTTGTGTTCTGATTTTTTTTTCAAAGGAAAGATTCATTTTAAACATAAGACAATATAAGCGTTGCATCCACGGGTCAATCTCAGAAATCCGCGAAACGATCAGTGCGATGATAGCTCTCACTAAGGGCGACGCATCGCCTAGACAAATAAGTACCAGTCGCTCTTTCTTCTCGGGGATCCGAACAAATCCGTCGAAAGAGAGAGCCAAACGATAACACCACCAATGGTGACCACCACACTTCTCGGGGATCTGTCGGTCAAAGACGGGTCTCTGACGGAGGGAATCCGGAGCGGGGACTTAGGGAAACACAAAACGAGAAAACTAAACATCACAACGACAACAACGAAGCTAAAAAACACTCGAAGCCGGTCTCTAATAGTCGGAACAGAGACCGAAACGAAGGGAGAGATGGATGACGCCGAACATACAAATCTGATCTGCTTGAAAAAAGGACACAGGACGGACCGGGTGGGCTCGGAAAAGCAGGAATACTGCGCTTATTTCGGATTTAAGAACTACATAGGTCGGTGGTCACATAACAGAGTCGAATATTGCGCTCATAGTTCGTGTAGCTCTGTTTTGTTTCTCTGTATGTGGATTGCAAGACTGCCCTCTCGCCGCCGATTCATTTCCGATCCTCCGATTCCTATTCCCGACGATCCAAGCCGATGGAACCCTCTCATTCGACCAGGTCCGTTTCTCATGATTTATGAATTGAAAATGTGTTGATTCACTTCTCTATCTATGATTCTAGAAATGTTCACAAGTTTCGGATTTGGTTATTCTTACTTCCATTTGTGGCAACGACATGATTTTGCGGTCGTGTATGTGATCGGAGAGATGTTCAAGAAGCGTATAGAAATGGGGTTCTTCAATTTGTTCATTTTCTCAATTCAAATTGGGTTGTTTAGCGCAGCGATGGTCATCGGGGTTTTGCTGATTTTAGGTTTTGATATGAATTGCTGATAACGATGGGTTTGGGTATTTCCTTATACCCTTTATGTGATCTTGCTTGTGGGTTTTGCTCAACTCATATACATCTTTGTTTAATTGGTAGGAATCTCCTGTTTGAGATCGATAATGGTCTCTAACTTCCTATTTTTACTTACACTAATTATTATGAAAACCTAGTTTACTGAAACTATTAGTTATAGTTTATTAGGGTTTTGGTTTCTTGTGCAGTCAGATATAGAAGCTGATTATAATCTGTTATCATATTAATTGGAAGAGAAGTCATAGTGGTTCATCATGTCAACATTCCCAGAATAGCTCATGGAGCTAGTCGTGTGATTGTTTGGGATAGTACAAGTCAATTTCACAACGATAAAAAAATGTATCTTCTAGTAAGCATGATGAAAGATTTTTGTTTGATTCCATGTGTTGGATAATGCTGTACATATATGAGTGATTTTTCCTTCACCTGTTGGTTGTATTTTCGTGGTTGATGTAGTTAGTTGGATTATGCTTTCAAATGTTACAATTTGGTTTTGGGTATCCCGTCTTCTTTTGATTATTTTTTTACTGTTATTAATGGGATGTTTTCTGAAGTGTTTCCTTATTTTGTATTGGTTTTCAACCAATGGTTGATTTTTTTTTATGCTATAATAGTAATTATACAATTCTGTTTGGGGCACTGTTGTATACGTGTATGCTTATGAAGATCTTTTTCTTAAACATACATGCCCGCCTCCTGCAGGCTGTGGATGGATTTTCAGTAGTCTATTCTTCTTTTCACTTTACTCTAAAACCTTTCTTAAAAATGAGTTATCAATCATATTCATGTTTTGTGATCAGCATATAGGTTTTCTGCTCTAACAGCATCAGCTTGTATGAGCTAAGTTATGATTATTAACATTTGTTTGCTGCAGAACTCAATGCTGACATTTCTGTGTGAAAGTGATTTTGATGGAAAAACTAAATGCCGTTTCTGTTTCCACAAGTACCAAGAAGTATAGCCTTTAGATGGATAAATCAAACGAGAAACAGAAGGAGGTAGAGCATTCTAAGGAAGACATGGATGAAGTTCCTCAGTTGTATGAAAGTGAAGAGGTAGAAGATCTAAAACACAAATCAAATGAGGAACTAGAAGAGAATCCAGATGTGGAACCTAGTGAGGAACTGGAAGATGAACCCAGTGAGGAACCGGTAGACTCTCCGAGAGAGAAACTGTGTATGGAACAATGTCAGACAGTTTTGGACTGCAACAATAGCAGAACAGAAGATCCACTGGAAGTGTGTTTGCCAAAGGAGAGGGACACTGATAGATCTGAATATCTATCACCACCCATTGCTAACAATTCAAATGAGAAGAAGAGAACACTGCATATGACGTCCATTGAGTCAACTCCATTGCAATATTGTCAGTTGTGGAAAAAATACAGGCAAGACAAAACCCCAGAGCTCAAAGCAGAATGTAGTTCTGCTATTTCAGACCCCCATGGTAAGTCTGGGCTCTCTGTGGAACATGAAGATGAATGTGCTTCTGAACAACAGGAAAAATCAGGAAGTTCTGGAAAACGAAGGCATAGTAGGTTGGACTTACGGCCTGAGAGAGATGGGAAAACAAAAGAAGATGATAGAGCAAGTAAAAGAAGAAAAACCAGGTGGACTGCTGATGTTTCACAATCAAAATTGCTTGGTCCTCTTCAGTTGCCTGACTTCAGGAAAGAGTGTGTTCTTGATTATGAACTGGATTCGGAATTTCAGGAATTGAAAGCAAAAATTGCTGAGATAAACCAAATTTTGCAGAATCCTGAGCTTCAGGACGACAGACTTGTTAATGAACGTCAATGCATCATTTCCAAGTTGATTAAGAAGATATCTACTTTTAAACATACCGATGACAAGCCCTCTACATTCTTCAAGAAGCTTTACATTCCAGTGATTCAATACCCTGGATATAACTTTGTTGGTTTGATAATGGGTCCTCGAGGAAATACACACAAGATGATGGAGGAGGAAACTGGGGCAAAGATTCTTCTAAGAGGCAAGGTTTGCACAGATACTCCACAGAAACCATCCTCTGTTAGTGAAGATTTGCATATCCATATAGAGGCAGACAACCAGAAGTCACTGGATGCAGCTGTTGCAATGGTTGGGAAACTGCTCATTCCCGCTGAGGAGGGAAAGAATCCACATAAACGAGCCCAACTGGAGGAGCTTGCTAGGCTGAACGGAACATTGAGAAAGGACAAGGCATGTAAAGTATCTGGCGAGCAAGGGAACCATCCTTATGCATGCCTTGATCCGCGGTTTACTTGCAAAACAACTGCTCTAGCAGCTACTTGCCCATTGATATTATCTTCTCCTCTAAGCAACTCTCTTCAAGGTAGTTCAAATACAAAGATCAAACCAAGGAAAGAAATTGATGAAGCAACTCTCTATGTGGCTTATCTACCTTCTCTTGTCGATGATCTTCGTTTGAAAGAACTATTTTGTCCATTTGGTAAGGTAACTGAAGCAAAAGTGATAAAGGACCGGACGACAGGAATCAGTAAGGGCTATGGCTTTGTTAAGTTTGAAAATGCCAGAGATGCAGCTGTGGCCATTGCTCATTTGAACGAGTATAAAATGGATGGAAAAATGCTGGCAGTAAGAGTAGCTGGATGCCCATCAGTTGCTGATTCCCAAGTGTATAGCCATCTTCCACAGTATCCTGGGCCACCTACAGTTTTGCCAAATGTGAATAGCCAGGGAACTTGGCCTGGTCCATCTGGGCCATTGCTCCCACTCCCAGAGCAAGCTTCATGTCCTGTAACTAGCTGTGGGACTATACTCTCTCCTTCCATCTGTTCAGGACACAGGGATGTACTTGGTCGTTGTGATACCAGTGCTGGAAGCAGCCGATACCATTTCTCAAATAATATGACATTTTCTTCCCCTACTTCAGCTGCATTGTTCCCTCGTAATCCAGATTACCAGCCTTGTTTTACGACACCAACTACCAGACCATCTGCACTCTATCTTTGTCAGACGCCTTGGAGTGAGTTGAGTTCTACTTCCTGGCAAGTACTTCCAGTTCATCAAGAAGGCTATCAGTGATGCTTCACAAAATCCATACTGTACAGGTCAAAAGAATAGATAAATGCTGCATGTTCCTTTTTTCTGAGAGAATTGAATGTTCAGTCTCCCTATTCAGTGCCATTTCATTGTTGGAAAGGGACAGGAATGTACAAAAAGGCATAGATGGATTCTGGTTTGCTGTATTGTAAATGACATGAAATGCATGTAGTGCAGCTTTTGGTTCCATTCTCTGGCTACATCAGGACTTGCTTGCATTGTACACTTGAAATGTGCATGAAAGTAACTACATGTTTCAAGCCCTTAGGTAGTAGGTTTTGTTTTAGGTTTCATAATTGAAAAATATGGGTTTATGTTTGTTTCAAGATTGAGAAATCTGAGTATAGGACCTGTTTCACTCTTAATGAAGTGTCTTGTTTGATTGGACTTTTTGTCCAGGTTGTAATCAAAGCGGTCACGTGAGGAGCATCTTGGCTATCCTTTATACATCAGAAAGTCGAGTCTTTTATAAATAAAAATTTGGTGATAAAAATAGAAAACATGGCCAAGACCAACAATTTTTCCAAGATACAACATAGGTTATTATTTTGCAATATCCTTTAATTGAATGCTGTGAAGAAATCTTATGAAGGTGTTGATGAGTGAAGGACTAGTCAATAGTGACAATGAATACATTATACAAAGATTTCCAAACTACAACAGCCAAGTTAGCCTTTCTAGTTGCCAGATGAGAACCAAGTGATTTACATATACCAAAACAACACAGTGCCTGAATTCAAGGTTTGATCAGTCCTCAGTATCAATATGCATGTCCTTACTTAAAGGTTTACATCTTTCTTCATGGTGGCAAGGAAGCACATGAGCTCTTTAGCTTTCCAGTCATGTTCAGGAATCACTCAAACTTATAATATCAATTGCTTTATACTCACAAGAGATCGGTTTCTTCCTGATCTCCATCACCATCCTCAACTTCATTTTCTTCATCGTCTTCAGGTGCATCTGGATCCACTCCCTAAATACAAAAAAAGATTAAATCGATAAGAACCACGAGTTAACACTTTTTCTCCTTGGCAAACAGGTTCTTAGGCTTCTTGCAAGAACTAGAAAGAACATTTACAACATACCTTCATTTGTTTTTCCAAGCGTTCCAACCCTTTTTTTGCAGCTTCATTCTGTGTGTTTATCCTGCAATGCATATTAACCACGGGATTGAGAGACTATCGTGGCAATAACTCAATTTCTTTTCCTGTGATATGACTGGTATCTCATCTGTATAACTCACAGCTCCTCAAATGAGTGACTATCAATGATATGATTGAAACTCCAATATTGTGCATTTCATGTAAATAAATAAATAAACTCATTCAGTCCACAATAAACAGAGAGAAATATGCATTTTGGTTATGGGTTGACCTCAAAGCGGCCTGAAAATGAGACAATGCTTCTTGCAGCATATTTGTGGAAGCAAATACTTGAGCCAGTTTGACATGAAGAGAATCATCAGCCCAGTCCTTCAGATATCGCTCAAGAAGAGATACAGCATCCCCATTTCGGCCCTCAATGGCATGCAGCTCAGCCAAAGCCAATGCAGCTTCAAGGTAACCAGGTTCCAACCTGAGTGCTGACTCATAAAACTTTTTTGCCTGTCATCAGAATTGGACAAAAGTCAAAACTTCTTATACAATAGATAGTCAACACCTCTGAAGGATGCTACACTTTTCTGTGTAGATTTACCTTCTCTCTCCCCCCAGGGTTGCTAGAGTGCACATCCCCAACTAATTTCAGAGCCCTTGCAGATTGAGGCATGGCCTTCATAGCCTCCCTCGAAGCATATAAAGCCTCCTTGATTTTAGAGACAGCCAAATAAGAACGAACTAGACCTGAAATAACCATTGTGCTAAAAAATATTACAGATGTTAAGTGTAGACATGAATGTGAACTTCAAAAGTATTTGTATAATGTATCCTCCGCAAATCACACCTTGATATGAACGTAGATCGGATCTCAATTCTTGTGCTCCTCTGAAGGCAACTACTGCTGCTTCTGGCCGGTTCAAAGATAAGAGCAGGTTACCCTAACAGTGCAAATAAAAAAGTGTCATGTTGTTTGCATATATCCCTCTATCGAATTTGGATACATTGCAGAAGGTAAGAGAATCATTCTAGTACCTTCATTATATAACCCGGTATGTGCTTCTCGTCAATTCTGATACTCTGGTTACAGAAGATTATAGGATTCTTTAGCACATTTAACTAAGAGATGAAAGGTTATGAATAATCCAGTCTAAGGAAAATCGCCATGCTAACCTTCTCAGCATAAGATAATGCTCCTCTTTCATCCTTCTTTTCCCACAGCACAGACAAGGCCACAAAAACTTCGGGCCTTGTAGGATCAATACTCAACAGATCATGCACTAATTTGTTTAGCTTTGTGTGATCGGATTTCAACTTCAGAAGCAATGCATACTCATCCATGTAAGTCATCACAAAAGGGTCAAGGGATCTGACCTGAAGTCCCAGAAAGGAAAACCTTCAACTTCCATGCTTGCATGCATGTATAGATTACTAATGGTTCCATCAAAACAATAAGCTGACATTTACCTTATCAAAGTTCATTATAGCTTCATCATTCTTACCAACAATGGCTTCAACCTAACAACATACAGGGTTATGTATGAGTCAAACAGTAAGAGAATCAAAATTATATGGTTTTCATAAGCCAAAATTTAAAGAAGCTGGTGCGCTTACATATATTAAATGTAGGCAAATTTTAGAAGCCAAAATAAAGTGCAGAAATTGTTTGGGCTGTTCAAGACTGGGTTATGTAATAGGGTCAGAACAGAGACTGAAACAAGTTTGAAACTATCACGAACTATGAAGAAGAAACTGACATTAGGAAACAAGTCTGGCAAGAAAAGGTAATGAAAGCATCTCCCTAATATAGTGGATAAAAAACACAACTAGGATAGGTCTTCACAACTCTAAAAGGGACCTCCATATGTAGAAAGTGAACCTTGTACACAGAAATTACATATAAAAAATCAATACATGCATAAGATATATTGTGTGCATGTTCATGTTCATGTATATATGCAGCGAACTTAATCAAAAACAAAATCCAGAAAGCAACATAATCATTTCATAGCACAGTTGACAAGATTCCATGTTCTTAAACCTAAACATTCATTACCTTCGCAATTTCAAGTAATACGTGTATGTTATTAGGGAAACGTTGCAAGAGTTCTGAAAAGAGTTCCAAACCACCTGCAAACAGAGAGTGCTACATGAATATTACTGATGAAATACACCCAGATTCGTGGAAGCAAACATAGCACAACCCAATAAATAAGAAAAATATTTGAATTTTTTAATTTCTAAATACCTTTGTAATCATTTGAAGCGACACAACACTGGGCCTCAACATAGCGCTGTAAAATAAAACTATTCATTAAAATAACGATGAATGGACAGTACAACTCATGTAAAGGTCAAATATAAATAATCTCTACCTAGTCACGCACGCTTAAGTGATATGATAAGCATACGAATAAGAGATCCATACAACAAATTAGTTTTCCATTATATCAATGTTAGGTGACTGATGGAGTCTATGCGGTCAAGCTGAGCAAAATAACCTATACCATTAGCTAGCCATGCAAATTTCTAGCAGACGCCCTTTAATGCCCAAACAGCCCTCAATGAATTTCACAATAAATTATTTTAAAGCACATATGCTTACTTGCAACCAACGGCTTGAATCAATGTGATCGAATGGAGCCCTCACATTTCTACTTGAAGTCTGAAATCATACGAAAATCAACAAATAAATAAAAGAAAACAGAAAATTCGATGTCAATAACCGTGCTCTTTCAACTTCTCAAGAAGGTGCATGTACAAAATGTGAACTTCAGTAGTTCGCAAATCTACAAAGTAACTTTTATGGTAATTAACAAGGTTTGAATCACTAAACCTCAAAATTAATTTGGGGCACAGTTCAGGGTGACAATTACTCATGGGCAATATGATAATAAGTGTGACAATATTTCTATGAATTAGGAGGTAAGAGTTAATCAAAATAGAATTAAGATATGAATATATACGTAACCCTACCGTATCAATCTCGCATAATGCAGTGTTCAAAAACTGTCTCATTAGATAACAAAATAGATGATAATTTATTTCAAAAAAAATGTGCTCCATAACTTAGGCGTCAGAAAGTTTAAGCTAGTGCATATTAACATGTTTTTGTCAGTTCTTAGCAAGCGTGCATGGGAACTTTAAAAGGTGGTATTTGAGGTATTTGTTTGACTCAACAAATCTTCATGATAGCTAGCGGTGTTCAGAAACATACATGCCCATATGAAAACCATGGTTCCAAACAATTAACCCCACATTAGCTATACTGCGTACACAAATCAGTGAATCACAGCATACCCTGTTTATGGTCTTAGATC
Organism: Erodium moschatum; assembly: GCA_036897745.1. Lineage (NCBI taxonomy): Eukaryota > Viridiplantae > Streptophyta > Magnoliopsida > Geraniales > Geraniaceae > Erodium > Erodium moschatum. The sequence continues at coordinate 1,467 of JAYMSV010000964.1, read as the reverse complement.
CAACTGTGGTAAGTTTTGCACACACAAAAACTACTCTATATCAATTCATCATGAGCAAGATAAAAGCAAATGTGTCTATCAGCTAAGAGGTAATAATTTATTCAAGCTAAACAGAAGCATGACAGTAGAAATTCAGCCAAGGAAATAAATTTAATTTAAAACACATTTACATCTATCTGAGTTTTTTTTTCTTGTAAAAATGCAGCCGGTGAACAATGAGAATATGAGATCCATACTTTCTAAAGAGCACATACAAATAAGAACACAAAATTCCACATTTTAATATATTTTTCAGGAAATATAAAAATGGTTATAAAGCGTCACTGGCAAACCTGAGAAAATAATGATGTAATATCCTTGGCAGTAGCTCCCAGTTCAGCTAAAGCTGTTATTGCCTCAAGCAGATAAGGGCAATGCCTGAAGAAGGGTATCAAGAAAGGAAATTCAAGTTTTACAAAATTTAAATATCAATATTAACAAAAATGAATTGTCGCACCACTATACACGTGCAGATGAACAGGCAGGCTAAGAGAAAGGAAAATCTATGTAACAGTGCAGGTGAGAAAAGACTTGCAGAACTGTAAAAGTAGCAAATTAAATGTCTAAGATATGTTCATTGTATGTGTCATGCGCTGGGGAGAACGGGTTTGTCAAGGAGGAGCAACAATTGAGACACATGATATACATATTAGACACTCTCACTCGAAGATGTATATCCACTTAACCTCATATTTCATGAGGTGAGAGTAAGACTCATGTGGACTCCTAACAATCACCCCTACACATTGAGTCTCTCATCACATCAAATTGCTTATGCTTTAGGTCCAAATCACCTTTGCATACTTACCAGCTGACACTTCTGCCCCAATCCACCTATGATTCCAAGATCAGTTGGCTAGGAAGTGAAACTCATGGTATATACATACATAGTCATGGGTCGAAGATCTATACCAACACTCCTTTAGCCCCATATTTACTCAATGTGGACCAAAACTCACATTTGCACTCCTAACATCATACACATACCACAATGTTGTAATTACTTCAGTGATGCTTAAGGTGATAAAAACTATTATTATAAGTATGTATATAGTGCAAATAATTAAAAATGTTTTGATTTAGCATTGGGAACGCATGGAACTTTGAAAATATACCTCGAATTTCATTTTGTTTTCCAAATCAATGATCTAAAAGTGAGGACGGGGAAAACAGAGTAGAAGAGGAAAAAGAAAAAGAGATTGACCTAACAATTATAACTTCAAAGGGATGAAATAGTGCAGGAATAAGATAATACAAGTTGACAAACCTTAAGCAATCTTTATAACAAGCAACAGCACCACGATTATGTCTAGTACTTCGATAAAGTTTTGCCATTAATAGACTCATCTGCAAATTTCTAGCTTTGCTAGGAATTCCCTCCATCTGCAAAAGAAGTCATGGAAGTACAAGGCAAGTAGAAAGTTATGA
>JAYMSV010000963.1:0-14317 GCA_036897745.1 Erodium moschatum | reverse complement strand
CGTTGATTAACCAGGAATCGCCTCTGAAACTCCATACCTTCGCCCTCGTGGATGAGAAGGTCAATCTCGTTGGTCACGACGAGAATATTGTAATAGGACCACCTGTCGAGGAAGCCCCTAGGCACATGCCGGTACCAGGAACGTATGCATCCGTCGCCCCCGCGTCAGATCCCCACGACCCTCGTCTAGGGTTGCCACCGTCCGAAGGATTGTCACCACCACCCACACCTTTACCCCCCACTGGCGACACATGCAGAGGAAAACTCCATCGAGGACGGTGCGCCCATCGTGGCTTGGGAGGCTCACGATTTGCCATGCCCCCGACATGATCTGATGGTAGAGGCCTTGCTGCCCTCAATCCTTGGTTGGGCGACTATTTCCAGGGATTTATGCCCCGCTAGGGCGGATGCGAGGTCTGCCAAGCAACCTCACGAGTCGCTATGAGTCACCCAAGGCACCTCGGGGTGTCGATGAGGAGCCACACCTCGACCTCTATGAATCAGATACCCTCTGATTCCCAACCTCCTCATTTCCTTGGCATACTCCTTGGACGGAAGCTACGACATAGCAAAACCGCTGAAGTCGAGATGGGAAAAGTCACATGGATTAACAGCGCCAAACACAGTTGCAATAGGGAACCACCCCTAGCATCTCCCTGGCTTCTACCGAGCTTTTAGTTATAGGATCAGTGTTTCGACTGTCACCAAAACAATATCTCATCCTGTTAGTTGATTTACACTTTTGTACGGTCTCTATGACCACTTTATCTTCATATCAATAAATTTTCATTCGAATGCTCAACAAAAATATTGACGTGTAATTATAATATCAAATTTAATTATAGTTAAAATAATATTTTAATTAAAGTAAAGCTGCCCAACTGATATATCCCACCACTACATACCATGATCCCATATCTCAACATCCTAACCTCCAAAACACACATCCCAAAACAAGGAATCTTAATGTATCTTTGCTACACATGCTCTAAGTTGAGTCAGTCTGATTTTTATCGGTTACCTGTTATCCTATAACCAAACACGAACCCGATGTCCATTGGGTTTAATTTCATAGACTCGATAATGAAGTTGAAAAAGCTCAAATCTGATGCAATCGGTGCCGATCCGTTCCGATCGAGTTTTTGGTTCGAGAAAATTGTGAGAAGCCCTAATTTGAACCCGTAAGATCAAGGGTCGTAGACATGGGTGCTCATGGGCGGATATCCGCCTGTGGGAGGCTATTTTCATCCGTCCGCGCGAATGCAAATTTGGATTTTTGTAATCCACGACCCACCCATGAACAATGAACATCTGGTGGATTTCATTCGCAAAATATGCGGGTGGATCATGTACAATCCGCGTGACCCACATACTGTATACACAAGTATAAACGAAAATTATTTTTAGAAAAAAAACTAACATTATTCTTTGATTCAAGCAATTTTCATACACCTACTAACATTACAATAGTATTACACTTGATTTCATACGTGTAGTTGGGCCGACTGGTGATGAGCTTTATATTATGGTTGATTGGACTTTATGTGTTAAATTGAGTTTGATACCTTATGCGTGCGGGTGGGTCATCCACAGATCTATCTACCATAATCCGCAATCTATCTATAATGATGTGGATCAATAAAATTCGATCCACCATCTATCCACTCATATATATATATATGCGGATAAATAACAGATGGATAGCGGACCGAACGGATAAATGGACCGGACGCCATTAACATTGGGCCAAATGTTAAGCTTAGGTCTACCCAATCGAGTAGAACTGGGCCTATTGTTACTCAACAGTGCGCGCTGATCCAGAAAGGTCATGTTTCGTTGTGCGGTACGGCTCGGACACACCCAGATCGCACCGGCTGCAGGAACACTCACGCAATTTGCAGAAGGCACCATATCGTAAATCCCGAATCTCCGCGACGCCCCTGCTCAGATCTCCGTCGCCGCCGAATCTCCGGAGAGGAAATTGAGCTGCAAGAGAAGCAGCTTCTAGAAGATGGGGGTTCCGGCGTTCTACAGGTGGCTCGCCGATCGGTATGCGCAGTCGGTGTCGGACGTGGGAGGGGACGGGGGAGAGGTCGTCGATGTCGCCAAACCTAACCCTAACGGCTTCGAGTTCGACAACTTGTACCTCGACATGAATGGTATCATTCATCCCTGTTTCCACCCCGAAGGAAAGGTATTTACCTCTTCTCCTTCGTTAATCAACTGCGAATTGAATCTCTTTGTTCTCAATTTGTGTTCCGTGTTCAAACTACTATTCTACAGTTTTGAATTTCAATTTTGTGCTTCAATTTTCATATGCTAAAAGGGTCTCTAATCTGCATTCATGCTTGTTTTGAGCTCCGAAGCAAAAATGTTATCGGATTGAACCAATTTCTCTCTTGAATTAGTTATATAAGGAAAAAAAAAACACACTAACTCCATGGCTTGCTACATCTCACCTTCCCCTTTCCCTCCTTGCAGACTGCACCTGCCACCTATGACGACGTCTTTAAGTCAATATTTGCTTACATTGATCATATCTTCTCATTGGTTCGTCCAAGGAAGCTCCTTTATATGGCAATTGGTAAGCCTTTAGCCCATCTGTTCTGTGTTGCTTTCGTTTCCTTCACCATGCTTTGTTGGGTTTTCATCCCCTCTCCAAATTTTCTAGATGGGGTTGCACCAAGAGCTAAGATGAACCAGCAACGTTCTCGCCGCTTTAGAGCTGCCAAAGATGCTGCAGAGGCTGTAAGCTCCTCTTTTCTTAATGCTTGTGTTGGTTTCTGATAGAAAATCAATAATCTTTTATTGTCCTTTCCTTCATTGTATGTTAGGAAGCTGAGGAAGAACGACTGAGGAAAGACTTTGAGGCTGAGGGTAGACTTTTGTCTCCCAAAGCAAAGCCGGAAACTTGTGACTCAAATGTCATCACTCCGGGCACTCAATTTATGGCCGTGCTCTCGGTAGCATTGCAGTACTATATACAATCTAGGTTGAACCACAATCCAGGGTGGCGGTATACAAAGGTCTGTCTTGCTGTACCTTATGTTCTTGTCTCTCTTACTCTCTTTAAATATCAGATGAGTTCTTCTGTAGGTTTTCCCTCATTTTCTAGTTTCAGGATACTGCCTTTCTAATTTATTTGTGGGTCTGGATTGGTTGCTTGTTTGAAGGTTATTCTTTCTGATGCAAATGTTCCTGGTGAGGGGGAACACAAAATCATGTCATACATTCGGTTACAAAGAAACCTTCCTGGTTTTGATCCCAACACTCGGCACTGTCTATATGGTCTGGTGAGTCATTTGTTTGGTACTGGGCCTTTGTGCATATCTCATCTTAAATCTGGAATCATTAATTTAGTTTGCTCGATTTTTTTATTACAAGTATGATTTCAACAATTTTTTTGTGTGCTTCGATGACATTAGGATGCAGATTTGATAATGCTGTCTTTAGCCACACATGAGGTTCATTTCTCAATATTACGTGAGGTGCACTCTCGTTTTCTTAGTCTTTATAGTCTGTTCAATGTGTATGAAGGATCTCACGAGTATATTGTAATCAATCTGCAGGTAATTACTTTCCCTGGGCAACAGGAAAAATGTTTTCTCTGTGGTCAGGTTGGTCATCTGGCAGCTGATTGTCGTGGCAAGCCACGTGATGGAGCTGGAAGTTCGAATTTGGTGGATGACACCCCAATTCACAAGAAGAAATATCAGGTGGTAGAAATTATCTATCTCCCTGTGTGTGTGTGTTGCATTTCCCATTCCAACCAGAAAAGGTGCTTTGAAACTGTTGTTTGTAGACTGTGGCAAGCTAATAAGTAATGCCAGAACTAATTTTCTTCTTAGGCTGTCAATTTGAGATTGTTATTCAACTTCTGAGGTGGTCACTACCTTCTTGATCCTAGGTACCTTATCCTCTATGAAGCACCAATTTGGACATGATAAGAATATGTGATTCATCATTTCCAAAAAAACATATAAGACAACATACTAAAACCGATATTTATCTGCAATAGATTTTATGAACTTGTTGTGTTATGTTATATAAAAGTTAAACTTAACAGTAGACATGGAAAATTAAAACCGAATATTCTAGCAATGGAGTTGGAAAAAATAGCAATTAACTACATTTCAACATGCCAAGTCATTGGTCACTACAAATCAATAGCGGCATGATTGCAAATTAAAAGGCAAGCTAAGTCATTACAATCCTTTATACGCAACTCTGGACCACTGTTATCATAAATGACGAATGGGTGCTTCATATCCTAGTGTCAATCTATCAGTGTTGCACCCTATACTTATCTTTTTTGAAATACTAATGTCAATGGATTTGTTATTTGCAGTTTCTTAATATCTGGGTATTGCGGGAGTATTTGCAACACGATATGGGAATTTCCAACCCTCCTTTTGAGATTGACTTCGAAAGAATAGTGGATGATTTTGTGTTTCTATGTTTTTTTGTTGGCAATGACTTTCTTCCGCATATGCCAACTTTAGAGATCAGGGAGGTATGTGTGTGGAGGGATCTGTTACTTCATTGAGTTAAAATTGAAACAATCTGAAGTTCTGAGTTGTATAATATCTCCTTCATATGGATAATTGAAATTTAACATCTCCTCTCTTCTTTCAACTGCTGCCTCCCTTTTTGCTCTACGTTATCACACTCATTTTAGCCACTTTCTTTCAGGGTGCTATAACTCTATTGATGCATGTCTATAGAAAGGAGTTTACTGCAATGGGTGGTTATCTTACTGATTCGGGTGAGGTAAACTTTCTGTTCTTTACGTGTTAGGTCTTTTCGGTCATGCATGCATTAATTTGACGGACAGAAACTAGTATTTCTGGTGAATTCTTTTTTTTTTGTATGGTGTAATAATATTGGTGATCACTGTTATAGAGTATGGGAAATTTAGGCCTTGTAATTTTCTTCCTTCCTTCTGTTACGTTCATTTTAGATGTCATGTCACACATGCCTGGTATTTTGTTGGATAGTTACAATTTATCATGTGTAGTCCAGATGAAGACATGTCATATTCAATTAATGTAATGCTGTCAATTGTTTGATTTTTCAGGTCTTGTTAGACAGAGTGGAGCACTTTGTTCGGTCTGTTGCTGTGCATGAAGATCAAATATTTCAAAAGCGAACTCGTATACAGCAGGTTCTTTGTCATCTCTGTCTTCAGGCTTACATTTAGAGAAAAAAAGTTCTGACACTAGTAACAACAAAGCATTAGAATTATTTTGGTGCTTTCACTGGTCAAAAGTCTGGAAAAATCAAATTAGGTGTATGTTCAGGTTCATTGCTGTATTAGTTTAGCATAGTTACTTATACTAAAAAATTTCCTCTTTTATGTATTCAATATCATATGTATCATATGACACCGAATGTTGGACTCGAAAAAGGATGTAAATCTATAAGAGCACCTACAATGCAGGGCGAATAGGCAAAAAGGTGGTTTTTGACGAATCGCCCACCTCTGGGGCGAAGGATTAATCGCCTCGCTCAATTCGCCTAAATTGTGGCCACTTGTCACGTGACACGTGGCTATGCCTTCGGATTCGCCTGGGCTAATCGCCACCAGCGTTGTGGGAGGCGGGGCAAATCGGCCGGAATCGCCTCCAATGGGCTATCCCATTGGAGATGCTCTAAGATGATCAGGAAGGATATGATTATGAATGCAGTTGTAAGAGCTAGGGTTAGCCTCAGTTAAAGGGAAGATGAGATCCAAGCGTTTGAGGTGGCTTGAACTTGTGCATTGTAGCTAAGTTAGTGACCCATAATAAGGAAGAGTGAGAATTCAATTAGGACAGAAACTACACACTCCGACAGTTGCCCCACTTTGTGACAGCACTCCCCGACTCTTAGGGTTTGTCTTTATTGAGTATTCTTCCTTAAGTAAAGCGGCAATCAGTGTAAACTCAACCTAACAGTTTTTTGGTTGAATTAGTCTAATGAGAGACTGTAAATGTCATTTTTTGTGCAATAGTTTCACATTGGTTGATGGTCAATTGGTCATATCATGTGTAAGCCTAGTTTTACTCTACACATCTTTAAAATGGATCTTCATAATGTGAATAGGTAGAAAACTCTCATGCTTCTGTTATTTTCTTACAGGCTTATGAGCATAATGAAGAAGCGAAGCATAGAGCAAGGAGGGAGTCTTCTGAAGGGAAACAGGCTCCAGTTGTTGACAAGGTTTTGATTTTATTTGCACAAGTTTACATCAATATTCATCTAATGATTAGCTGTGACCATGTTTGTTATGTAAAATGGAATGTTTAGTATACTTGTATTGTATTCTGAGCTGTTACTAGACGTATGTTCACGAGTCTTTGGAGATGGGCGCATGTTTAGTTAGGCCAAGTGGTAAAGATTCTACTTTATCTTAAGCAAGTTCTTAGGCCCAACTCTTAATACATGCATTTTATCTGTAAACAAAATCATTTGGATACTATTATTAGAAATTCTAGGTTAATTACCTGGTTCGGCATCTCTATCTTATTTATTCCGTGAAAATGTGCAATAGCTCAGAAGGTTTAGGATATGGTTTGAGATTTAATAGGGATGGAGAATGGGGTGTGGGGGAACAGATCGTGTGAAGATCTTGATTCAAATAAGTTGCTGAAATTTTGGCATGGGCTTGTTAGAGTCCCAGATCAAAAAGATGTTGATCCATATATTAGCTTAAATAACAAATTTGGGCCTTCACCTTGAACTTTTAGGTGGGCTTCGACCTTGCACCCCCACGGACCAAAGGCCCATCTAGTGTCCCATGTGCAGAGTCTCATATACTGTGGATCATTTCAATCCAGTCTGCACATGAGGAAGGGTGTTAGAGTCCCACATTGAAAAGATGTGGATATGTGCACTAGCTTAAATTGCAAGGCTTGGCCTCCACCGATCAGTTCGATCTTTTAGGTGGATCGGCCTTTAACAGGGCTTCCACAAAGTGAGGTGCATTCTAGACATTATAAATCTTACCGTAAATAATTGCAAAACATATGTACACGGCAATAATGTGTTTTTCTTTGCTATTGGTTCCTCTTTTTTAAAAAAATAGATTTCTTTCCCAATTGAGGCAGTAAATACTTTGGATCTCTACTTTGAAGAGTACCATATCCAAAGTCCTAATTTTCTAAATTGGTACTACTACAACTGTCTCAATTTATTGGAGTATTATGAAGACTTATTTTTACATTTCAAATGAGTTTACGAGCCAGAAAAATAATAAAAAAATGATTGAGGTGTGCGTTAGTGGCTCCTCAAATGTGGGAGAGGCAAGCCACTCAGGGATTTGAAAGGCGCCTCAACCAGTGTACTCCTTAGTTCTGCCTCAAAGCACACCTCAGGGTTCTCACATGCGCCTTAGTAAACGCGCCCTGCCTCAAGAGTTTTGAGGCTTCAATGTGTCCCTTTTCACCTGTGGCTTTTCATAACACTGAACCTGTTACATTACTACATTAATCTTTTGGGAAGCAATCATTTTTGGATGAAGCAACAAACAATGAATACTGCAATCTTCAAGTACGAATATAAAAGCTGAACAAAGCAACCTGATGCCTTCCTCATCCAGTCTTATCCCCTTGAGAGTGGAAGTGGCTGTATCACCCAAATAATTGGCTCGGTATTGGATTTAGTCTTTCTCAAGGGCAAGTGCCTGGAAAGGATCAACAGCAACAATGGGTTTTCATGAACTTGGTTACCCAAAGATGGAGCCTACTACTCAAAATCCTGCTTATTTTTGTTTGGTGGCTCTTGCAATTTCCTTTAGAATGACGCGGGGTTTAATTTCGTAAGAGTCTGGGTTGATCCATTTTTCTAGGGTGCTTTATCATAACTCTCACGAACACTCATATTTACAGAATCCTACTTAATAATGGGCCTGCAGTAGAGGAACATACTGTCATCATCGAAGGTATTCTGCTGTGCATTTGATGGTATTATTTTGATGTTTATTGTCCTTTGGGTTCTGTCAGGTGAAACTGGGAGAGCCTGGATACAAAGAAAGGTATTACATGGAGAAATTTGATCTTTCAAATGTAGATGAGATTGAGCAAGTTAGAAGAGAGATCGTAAGTTTCAAAGTGCAAAGCTCTTCATGTGTAAACTTTACTTATTTTTATCTGTTTTTGTGTAAGTGGTCTCTTGTAACTTTGAATCCGATGTTGTTAACATGCTGAATATTTTCTTATTAGCCATAAGAAATATTCTTTTTCATTTGTCATGGAAAAGCATTCTACCTGAAATTGGTTATGATCTTCATTTTCTATTGTGCGACTTCACTTGACTGTCTTGTATGGACCTACAGAGCCTTTTGGGGGGTTTTAGGATGATAATCATTCCATGAATTGTCTGGACCCATTGTCCCAGTATGCTATGTTGTTTTTTGTGTATCCTATGTGAATAAAAATGTATGACGTTCTTTCAAATGGTGGGTACAGGAATAAAGACATGGGTGGTTCACAGTTATGTTCCTTAATTGACAGTTCCCGTGGTTTCCTGAAATTGTGAAATTAGATAAACTAATGTAGGCTCTAATGTATAATTGAAAGAGAGCCTCACATTAGAGTTACAGACTTATTTCTTATTGATGTTATTCACAGTCATCTAGAAATGTTGAGAAATGAGAAACATTCACATGCTTGTTCTTATTGATAATGCTTGATCTTGATGTAAGAAGAATGTTGTATCTTAAGATTCTTAACAGTAATGTCTTCTGTCTTTCCGATGATTGTTATGCAAAGCAACCAACCAACCAACCTCGTATCTCTGAACAGTTCTGCAACAAAAGTACTTTGGAATGTCGTAGTTGATAGATTGTGAATACTTTGTTTTTTTCTCTTTTTGTTTATGATGACCCACGGTTCCTGGATACCATTACCAAAATACTACTTCTGGATATCATGCATAAGAAAAATGTCTCTTCTAATCATCTCTTTTTCTAAAATACCCTTATTATTTTGTAAACCATATAGTTGGCTATTTTTACTTTTTACCCTGTGGTTGAGTCCTCAACGCGGAGAAACAATTTTAGAACATGCCAGTATGATATCCAAAATAGTACTATTATCAGAATAGTAACACTGAATTTTTCTTGCAGGTATTGAATTATGTTGAAGGTCTATGTTGGGTCTGCCGGTATTATTACCAGGGTGTCTGCTCTTGGCAGTGGTCAGTTCAGTTTCGATTCATAACAGTATATTTTGTACTTTCCTTCCATTTGCTGTATGACATACACCCTTAAGTGATTGATCCAATCAATTCACTAGAAGTATTTGCATAGTAGTTGATATGTTTTAGGAAATAGGAGTTGACGCTCTCGTAGAGCTATGACAAAATGAAGATATATGTTCTCAAATCGTGTTTTTTGCTGGTTACCGGAGACCACAGAAAACATTTAGGGCTACATGTTCAGTAGTATTTCAGTCACGTATTTTAGGGCTTAGTTTCATACTGAAAAAAACGCTCATACTTGTATGATTGATAATATATTGTCTTTGTTTTTGTGAAACTTGTCACCGCTCTTAACCAAAATCTATTGAATTTTATTCTTACTGTTTCAGGTATTATCCATTTCATTATGCTCCTTTTGCATCTGATCTTATAGATCTAACGGATCTGGAAATTACTTTTTTCTTGGGAAAGCCATTTAAACCCTTTGATCAGCTTATGGGAACCTTACCAGCTGCAAGGTTTTTACAGTTCTTTTCCTTGGGTTTTTGCCAATTTGACTTCTTGCAAGGTTGAAACCATCTGGTTTTCTGTGGAGAAGTGTGTTAAGTTTGTATTTTCCATGTTACAGTTCAGCAGCTCTTCCAGTCAGATACAGAAATTTGATGACTGATCCAACATCACCTATCCTTGGCTTCTATCCTGATGGTAAAGTCATTTGTAGTTACATACTACAGAAATTTTATTTGCTCAAAACTATTCTTTTTTACCTGTAGATTTTGCGATTGACATGAATGGTAAGCGTTTTGCCTGGCAGGTAAAGCTTTGTCTGCTACTACAAGTGTTTCGTTTTTTTTTTCTGGCTTGCTCGTAAATTAATGTACTTGGCTTTGTTTCTCTCTGTGCAAGTCAGGGTGTCGCCAAACTGCCATTCATTGATGAGAATAAATTGCTTACTGAAACGAAGAAAGTCGAATGCACTTTAACGGTTTGAAATCTAAACCATTTTTTTTAATTCTTTAATGTTATAGTTCAAATTTTCTGTCTAGTAAGCCTGAGTTTCCTTGAATGAATTTGTATTGTTTAAAGTGCATAAAATACATAAATGTGTTATATTCAAATCTAGCGCAGGTTAATTTTAATTAAAGTGGTGACTACAAAATCTTTTCAAAAGTGTTTCGGTTGAACTCTGCAATTGGGTTTCACTGACCAAATTAGGATAATGAATAAAACAATTTTGGATATTACAAGTTTTGGTTACACTTACAGCAAAAACTGTGCTCTATTCGAGTTCTTAAAGCCGTAATAAAATGGCTTTTCAATAATTAAAATAAATAAGCTAAATAGTAGAGAGATTGGGATGGGAAAAGAAATGGGGGAGTTATAAAAAGAGTAGGAGATGTGAGTGGGTTTATATATAGACACATGGGAAAGAGACTGAGAGAGAGAGTATTTAAAAATATGAGCTATTTGGCAATGGATAATACGAAAGTATAGATTAATAGAACTATCTTGGGAACAGGAAGATTATTGGCTATTGTCTCTCTCTTAGAACTTGCAGTTACCATATGTTTCAGCCTGTTGAAAATGTTCATATTATCTCAATGTGATATATGCAGGAAGAAGAGCAGCAGCGAAATAGTGTTATGCTTGATTTGCTATATGTCTGTTCTTCTCATCCATTGGCCCAACAAATTTTCTCGTATAGTCAAATATGGGATCAGACAGCCCCACATGAAAGATTTGCATGGCCTATTGACGCTAATGCTAGGTTGGTTAGTTTATAGCATTTTCATTTGATCTTTTTGTTTAAAGAGTTGAAATAAAAGTGGTTTAAGGACATCCATGTGTTATTGGACATGTGCAGTAGGGGAATGAATGGATTTTTGTGGTTATGTGAGAGGAATAGATGGAGAAATATTGTCCAATCTCCAGTCAGTGGCTTACCAGGCATTGCAAATAATCAAGTCCTGTAAGTCCCTTTGACCCTTAGTTTATTGAGAAGCTGAATAATTCTTTTTGTTTCTTATATTGGATGTCTTCGCATTACAGAAATGCTACATATCTCAATCCCTTAAATCATAAACACATCGCAGTACCTCCAAAGGGTGTGGTTATGCCCAAAAAGGTGTGATGATTATGTGTTTTAGCTTTAATTTGTCATTATCACTCCTCAATTGCTGTTAACTTTTAAATAAATTTCAATTGGCTTTATGCTTCATTTGTAGATCCTAAGGCCTATAGACCTTAAACCGTTCCCTGTATTATGGCACGAGGAGGTTGGTGGTCGGCGTCAGCAAGGTAGAGAAAGGTGAGAATTTGTTTTTATTGATTTTCGCAATGTATTGCATGATCATAATTCATTGTTCTGTGCTAAATTTCTCATCGTGATAGAGTGATCTAGACAATTGTAATTAATGATTGGTCGGCTTCTATTTCTATTTGTGGTAGTTGGTATTGTTGTCTTCTTCTGGGTTTGAAATTGTTCCTCCCTGATGCCAGCTTGGTAATATCATAAATTTCTACCCACTGAAAAACTAGGGATAATCTCACTCAGCTACCCTTAAATAATCATCTTTCTCAATCAACTACCCGGAAGTTTTAAAAAAATTTGACAACCGCTTAAGTTTTGTTTAGCCCAATTCCGTCAAATTTTGGATGTGAAATGATGAAAATCCCCGTATAAAAATGTGAGTATTTTCGCCATTTCACATCCAAAATTTGACGGAATTGGGGTAAAATGAGACTAATAAAACTGGAAGGGGGTGTCAAGAACTTTTGAAACTTAGTTGAGAATGGGGCATACTTTGGGGTACGTTCAATTAAATATCATCATTTGATTTGTATCCATACTTTGGCTTGGGAGCATAGTACCTAAATTGCGGAACCACATGATGCTTTTATGTTTGATTGTATATATAATACATATGGATCCTACTAAGAAGCTACGGTGCATCATTTTTTCAGGCCTCAAGTACCTGGAGCATTAGGGGGGCGTGTCCTGGGAGAAGCAGCCCATCGCCTTGTGAAAAACACACTTAACATGAGACCTAGTGAGTCATCATTTGGAATGACGGAGCAACATTTCTCAGGAGCAAATAGACCAAGGCCTGCTGGACCCTCTGGATACGAAAGGGGTTTTAGTGACAACTCAAATTACAATTACTACAATGGAAGTCAGCAAAATGGAGGTTACCCTAACCCTAGGTTTACTCTTCTAACAAATGGAAACAGACAAAGGGCAAAAGATAATAGATCACAATATCATGAAGACTACAACAACTTGAGGGCTGGAGTATCTGCTTTGACCACTGAAGAGAATGGTCAAATCAGGAGGCAAATGACACCAGGGATGACGCCACCGAACTCAGGACAGTCACCAAATGTACGCCAGTTTGCAGAGAACGTGACCGTCCTTCCATCGCCACCACCCAACTGGATCAATGCTGCTGGGTTCTATAATAGGCAACAAGAATCAGCAGCATCTGGTGGAGTGTATGACAGGCAGATCAAGAAGTCTTATCAGGCGAAGACACGAGTTCCACCTCAGGATATCTCTGGTAGCGGGACCCATCAGTGATCATCTTGTATCTGGTATGCTGAGTTCTTTTTTTCTGTCAGACTTGGCACACACACAGCTACATCCTTGGATCTGCTAGGAACCGAATCTGTAGATAAAAGCTTCTATGGGGATTTTCTTGGATGATGCATTGATGGAGAATTGGTTACTATATAGCTAGAGACAGTTGGTTGATTAATTTTGTTGTTTGTAAGTGTTTTCAAGGTGGTACTACTAGGAACAATCATATGTTTGTTGTTCGTGTAACTATAATTTCTCAGCAAAAGTTCTGAATGGCTCATGTGTATTTTAGACATGGCAAAGGGGAAATTTTCAAGTGCCATACATGTTATTAGGCTAGACTTGGCTATGAGCTACAATGATCCGTGGATTTGTATTATTATAATTGCATATCGTGGTTGGAGGACAGTTTTGATCTCCTTTCAATTCCTTTTAGTCTAGTGTGAATATTAATCAAGGAATAATTGCATAAACTTGTGGTGAATTATGCATGTTTTCTAAACATTATTGTTTTTTTTCCTCGGACGAGATGATACACACTGATTATCTGTAAACCTATTGAAAGGGTACTGATTATCTGTAAACCTATTGAAAGGGTTTTTATTGCGAAAGCTAAAAGGATCGATCCAACGGGGATTGACCTGTGTGTGGTGGCATTGCAAATCACTGCATGATAGTTATAAATAACAAAACACATATAATGTATAGGGAACTGGCCTTTCCAAAAAATAATCGAAGTCACATGATTGATATATCTGGTCAAGATTACGGATTTGCATGAGGAAAATAGGTGGTACAAGATTTACCATAAATTTTGTGGGAGTATGTGCCCCTCAATTTTCGATATATATATTTTTTAATTTCTAAGTTTTTAATGTTTGTTATCATCCACAAGTAAGAAACAATATCTGTTACCTGACAAAGTTTTAGGACTATGTATGGACAAACTCAAGTCTCTTCTTAGATCTGTATGTTGGGAATGACTCACACTTATCCTTCCCCACCAAACATGCTTTCACAAACTCTGATCAGAATGTGTTTCTTATCATTATCATCAATAATGCATAGCCACTCATTCTCCAAAATAACTTTGCACCCACCTTCATCATCCCAAGCTTGCTATGTTGCTTCTTAACTTTGGAAGGAATGCACTACACACCTTTTATTAAGGCTTTGTGTTCAAATAACAAAATGTTGTAAATACCCACTTAATCAAAATCAAAGCAATTAAATATACCCGACATTGAAACAATTAAATACCCACTGACCCAAAATCAAACAATTAAAAGCAATATTCATTGCTCCGAAAATCTATAAGCAAAAATGCTTATTCAAAGGCTTAGTACAACTAATTTTCGGTTGATAATGCAAAAATCCACTAGCAGTAGCTTAACAAATAAGGTGAATAATCAAAAAAGCTAATTTTATTAGCGGTAACAGAAACTACAGAGAAAGAGTTTGCAACTAATTATCCCATCCTGAGCGCTAATCAATCCCAAGTAGATACTACTAACAAACAGCCTCCACGGCAAGTCTCTTGGCCAAGTGACCTCCGCAATTC
>JAYMSV010000962.1:0-14317 GCA_036897745.1 Erodium moschatum | reverse complement strand
AAATTTGTATTTCGTTAGATCAAAATGTAAATTACGCACCGCGCGATAGAGCGGTGCAATCACCTAGTTTTTATTAAAGGAAAGTAAAAAGGTAATTTTCTTGTGCAAGTGAAAGGGTTCAAATGCATAAGGGTAAAATAGTAATTTTGTCCGTTTTTCACAACAGAATATTACCAAAGCTCAGACTTTTACCGAACATTTTTAAACATAAGGGTATTGAAAGTTCGTAACCAATACAAAAGGGATACAATAGGTAATTAAACATTAAATGATTTATGCATGGAAACCAGAGGCATGCTATTCTATTGAATATGAGTGATTTAAGGAAAAGTGAAAGATAAGCAACATTAGATTAATGAGAGCACGAAACAGCTACTACAATAGAACATATCCTCCTTTGTTCCTGACATATTTTTACTCGGACAAATCAATCGATTTCATACAACTATCCTTATATGTACAACAACCCTCCGAACCGCATTGCAGACCCGGGTTTCATCAGAAAGGTTAGTAGCCCCAAGACATATGGAGATGAGAAAACATCTTCACATTTCTGATTTTCTTTTCAAAATAGGGCCCTTGTTCCAGCCCAATTTTCCATCTAGGCAAAAGATGGTGACTGATCTCCATCACAAAGTCCGTGTAATTAATTAATTACCTGTTGGAAAGGAGACCAAAATCAGCTATCATCATCCACTGCACCAATATACGAGAGATCTGTCCTTCTGACTCTGACGGTCCCTTTGAGCCAGTGGACTGCTCTGAGATTAGTATGGTCACCACTGCCTGTCATGGCTGCATTACTTGAAGACGGCCCATAGCCCGCCCCGTCTTCCAACAGTGTCCACGGGTCAATCTCCATGTCATGATCCTGTTGCATGGATGATGATAGTGCCAATGCCTTGGACTTCCCACCAGGCATGTTTCTCCCCTGATGATTCTTTTGAGAAGTTCCCCCGGGAAATGAGATGCTTGGTTGAAGTGAGGCAAGGGCAGCTATCGGCACGTTTGGTGGCTGACACGAAACAGAACATCTTACAGAAGGAACAAGAACTGGCATTGCAGCCTGGATACGCCATCTTATCACATCAGGCAGATGCATTCTGTCCAACTCATTCTGCATCCATTCATAAGTACAATGTAACTTTAACACTAAGTTTTTATACCCAAAAGCAGAAATGTAAATTTGTTAAAGAGGATCGAACCTGCAAACCCTCTGCTGCATCGCGATCAAATGCGGAGAAGCCTTTGCTTGATCCACTACTGGACTTGGAGGTGGGAGTGGGGGGCTTTGACCTTAGCCAACTAGGCTGGGAGCTGCTAAGTAGTCCGTGCAGCATCAATAACAACCGATCAAAAAGGCTTTCCCCTGATACATCTTCCACCATAGACTCCATTTCCTTTTGAGATGTACTCTGGGTGAGATAAAAAGATAAGTCTGCATCTTCAAGTACAACACGATTCCCAAGGAGACGAAGTATTACAGAGGCAAGCATTTGTCTCATGTTCCGTGTAGACGCTTCCCTATACCCACCCAGATGAAATAGTTTATCACTTAGCATTACTACTTCGATAATCATTTTCCAGTAAAAATGTCAAACATAAGTCAAATATGTAAGAATACTTAACCACTTGCACAGATGAAAGGAAACAATCTCAGGAGCAACTGCAACCGCAACGACATGGAAGCTCGCAAAGCTGCTGGAGAGGGAGGAGGAGTAGGATCTGATCCTCCAGTCTGGCGCCTACCTAATCCAGGACTACCACCTCTAATAACCTTGCGATTACTACCTTTGTTTGCAGAAACTTCAATTCCAGAAGGTGTTGTTCCTGCCTGCTTACTTAACCCACGAGTAACTGCACTTATCTGTTGCTCAATATTATTCAACTGCTTGATCAAATCACTAGCAAAGGTATTGCGTGATTCATCAGAGCTTTGATCAATGCAAGGAAGAACTAATTCAACGAGAGCTCTCTCTGTCACATGCTGCTGGCAGACACTGAAGCCTTCAGCATCAGACAATTGAGTAGAGCCTTTCCCGAGCTTTTTCGAGTCTGTGCCCTCTTCAACAACCTCGCCTTCTTCAAGAGAATTCACTTCAAACTTCTTGTCTCCCCTGTTTGCTCTGGTATCAAAACCAGAGCTGGACCATCCCCAAGGCTTCCAAAATTGGGGCTTGGTTGAGAGGCCTTTACTCTCAGCAATGTTAAGAAGTCTCTGTCTGATGGGTTTCCGTCCAAAAAGAACATCAGGCCCTCCTAAGAACCACTTAACCTGCAAAAGCATCGAATCCTCTAATGACTTTCCGAAAAGATGCACCACCTCAGAGAAAAGGGGTGCAGCATCAGGTCTGACCAGTAGTCTTGTGAGGATGATCTCTATGAAATTGTTCTCATTCTCAGAAGCAGCAGATTTTTCAGGACTAGGTGAGGAAGAGCGGATGGCATCTGCTACAGATATATCATTGCTGTCAAGCTTCTCTATAAGTGCTTGTTCATTCAAAAGCAGCCTTAGTTCAACCCACTGCCAGTGTAACTTTGCAGGCTGAAGGTTATCCAAGACAAGCACAATCCTATCAAGTAGCTTCATTTTATTCTCGGATTGTTTTACTTTAGATTCACCATGCCCAGACGCCCGATTTCCATCATCCTGAGTAAACGTGGATGATGATATTTTACAATCAATTAAGGCATTAAGAAAAAGCCTTGCACGAAGTGGAACAAAGGCCATGGGCTTCAAATGCATGTCTGAACCATTCAACTCCAGTATAGCTGCAAACTCAGCATCACTTGCATCTGCAGCTACGAGATCATAGAAACCTCTACTGTCCCTCAGGCACACGTCCCGAAAAGGCTGATGTCTGATTGCATCACCGATGGCCACCACCAAAGATTGATACAGTTGTTGCATGTCTTCGCGGGTTCCAGGATTGCAGCTAAGAATAAAAGGCCGCCATATAACAAAGGCAAATATGGAATAGGCAGGAGGGAAGACCAAGCTAAGAGGAAGCATCTGTTGCATTCTTGAAAGAGCTACTACATATGGCTCACCCAAGAGTTCCACAATTAACCCATCAGAAATGGTTCTGCAGTTCCCGACAAGCAGCCTAAACCAGTGGACATAAACTTCAACAGTGTTATCAACCTTAAATGCTCCAAAAGAACGAGCGTTACCATTTGAACTGGATCTCGTACTCCTCATAAATTGAATCACATCCAGCCCTTCTTTTAATCTGAAGACAGTTACCATTCTCTCCAGGCTTGCAACCCCATGAATTACAGCTCCAATGACTAGGGCAGAAACAGAAGCTGCAATTTTTGTAGCTTTACCAAGCACTAACTTTGCAGAGTTATTCAAATTTTCATTACAATTGGTTACATTGGAATCATGAGCTTCGGGAGATAAATGAAACTGGTTTCGAGAAGCCTTGCCAGGAGCAAAAGCACCTGCAAGGGCAGAAGAAGCTTCTGTGGCAAGAGCTATCTCAAAAACACGACTCTGGCGCTCTCCAAGGGCTTCCTTAAGTAAGCTTAGGCAAGTTATATGAATCCTTAAGATGCGCCTAGCAATGCTTAACGAACTTGTAGTTGAGGGAAAATTTGAATAACTATTGCCAATTGCAAAATCTGGCATTTTTGCTATGAAGGGTCCTACATTACCCACAATAGCAGAGACAGCTGAAGACACTAAAGATGGGTCCCCTTCTTGAGCAGCACCGCCAGTCTGCCTGAAACACTCCATTAGCCCATTAACAATTTGTTGAGCTATCTGATATCCATCATCCAATTTTTCCAAGGCAGGAATTTTCGTCATTCCAGCAACAAAGAGCTTTCTCTCTTTCCCAAAAAAACTATGAAAGACATCCTCAAAATGTCTTTGCACTATCTCTCTCATGTTCATGCCCACTCTAGATAACCGTCCACCGCTTATCTTTTGGCGTATAAAATCATCCAGATCTTCAACACCCGCAGGAACTCCTATTGGGAATCCAGACTCCCCGTCCAATGATCGTCCAGATTCAAGTTCACAAAGAAGTCTTTTGTCACACGTTGTCTTGAAACTTTTTTCCCATTCAATTACACTAGCCACGCTGCCATATTTCTTCAGCAGATATCGAGCATAAACTAAGGCTTGTGAACCTGAAACTCTTCCATTGGAAGACAAAACTGTTGCAGCACGATTTGTCGTAGCAAACAAGGTTTCAGGTATTAGATCTGTTGCAAGAAGTATATTCTCGTACCTGAACCAAATTCATAATATTGAATTATCCAATTAGCAGATCATTATTTGTTCCAATATAAGCCGTCTCATGAACGCAAACCAAGCAATGAATAACAGAATCAAATGCAGAGAGCATCTTTCATATGTTTAAAAATGTGCATAATCAAATTGATGCATTCTCATTGTGCAAAATACTAACATAAAAACTGCATATAGTATGACAGGTAAACAAGGTTTCAGGTATTGAAACTAAATTTATTGAATCGGCCTAAGGTGAAAACTAACTGCTAACAGAAGGATGAGGTCATTTCAATGTATTCGTGTTCTAAAGTTCAAGTCAAAACTCTAGAAACTGCAGCAAAATGTGCTGGGCGTCCAAATAAGTATAAGCATGACAGGTAAAATAAAGTTATTGAGTGGTGATAATAGAATAGGCATACTAAAATACAGCATTCTATTAACTCATCCTACTGCCAAAAGTTTGTTGGGATGATTAATAGTTTGAAAACTTGAAGAAATGGAAATAATATAACACCAACAAGAAGATTTACACCTCTAAATATGTGCATACTAATAAATACAGGTCTCATGATTCATATTTGTACATTGGTTCAAAATAGGACAGAAACCAGAAATTTTGTAATTTTACACACCCTTTACTTTCTCAAGGTATCCATCTCACATATCAAATAAATGAAAACCTAGGTAAGCACTGTTAACTATATCAGGTTTAGATCAATAAATGTTTTTAAAATTTTGAGTATGTTCAGATTTGAAAATAAGAGTTCTGCAGAAAGAATATGCTATATAAGGAAAAATATATAATGACACATACTTTTGAATTGAATTGTACGAGGTAATGATGTTACTAGCCAAAAAGAAAATTATATGATAAGACATTTCTCTACTTATTATATGGTAGGCATCCCATATCTCTAGGCTAGCATATATTTTCTTTTTGGTTAATATCTGAATAGACAAGGTAACAGACAAAAAGAAAAGGATAACACACATAAAATAGCCCAACTTAGATCTAATTCAGAACAGAAACAAGATAGTAAGTAGAGGGATGCATAAATTTCATTAACGGGGAGTGTGAGTGCACCTCCGGATGGATGATAGAAGAAATGCTTCCCCTACATCACAGCCATGGCCTTCCACATTTCTTTGTGCCATCATGGCGCTCCTTCCGCTATGAATTGTAGAATTGAGACCAGTCACAACCTTTGGCAACAACCAAAGGAGAAGTTTGACAGCTGAAACCAAATCATTGGAGACATCCATTAAATACAGTATAGCAGATAACTCATCTTCGCCAAGCTTCCATTTAGAGAAATTCTTATCATCAGCAGTACTGAAAGACCTACTAAACTGGCCGGCTTTAGCAGCATTTTTCTCATTCTCTTCAACAAGTTGCCTAGTCAAAGTTGTTAACCAAACCGTAATGGTCCTCTTCTCCACAAATCGCAACTGCTTTAGAGTTTTTCCAATAGAAACAATATCTCCAGAGTGGGCTATCCTAACCCCATCAATTAATTTGGATGTTTCTCCTTCCACCCCAGGTCTATGGAGAGGGCAGACTACCTTGCTATCACAAACATGACTACTTGATACCCCTTGGCTACTCTCAATCCTAGCAGCTGCTAACTGAGCAAGGCTCTGAGTTTTCCGCACTATCTTTTGCCTGCCTCTGGGGACCGGTTTGGCTGACTTCAGTGGAGGATCAACTTTAACTGACTCAGAGAATTTAGGTCCCTTCCTCATCCACCAGGTATCTTCATCATCTGATGGAACTGGAGAATGTGCTTGGAGGTATGATATCCTATCCTCACTCAATTTTTGTCTCTTTGCCCTTCTACATTCTTCGCAGCCAGGTGTAGCTTCCACGATATCCAACTTGCTGCTAATTGAACTAACAGGCCTCTTAACTGTCCCTTGAGAATCATCCACGGCTGTATCTACGGATGCAGAAGTGCTGGGGAGCTGCAACAGCACAGAGATGGCCATTTTAAGTTCTTCTGTGTTGGCACGAGTCTTCAAATTTTTAGAAGACGTTCGGGTGGTTTTGCAATGATCAATAGATACAGAGGAAGCACCATTTCTCACAGAACCCGGTAGCTGTTTCCGCTTCCTGACAGAAATATTTGAACTCTCACACTGATCAGAAAGAAGGGCTCGAAGAACAAGGCGGCGTTCGTTTGAGTAAACTTGCATGGCCTCCAAAAGTTGTGGCCCTTCAGCAATCCTTTCTTCTTCCAATGCATCATGCAGAAAAGAACCAGGGAGCTGCTTCAGGACTCGATAATGTCTCTTTCTTCTATCTAGATCGACTGCTGGTCCATTCATATCCATAATTCCACTAACTAACAACTGCCTCACATATACCTGAGGGTAAAAAATGCCAAAACGTATAAGTTCCACTATGAACTGTTGAAGGCGCTTGATACCTTCCCCCTTATGCACTTCATGTTGATCAATCCAACAAACTATTATGTCATGTAAGGGACCTGGGCTTTCAAACATATCAGACATATTTGAACTTCTTGCATCTATTCTTTTTGAAGTACTCTTGTATTCATTTATGTTTCCAAAAGAAGCCTGGCCAAAATAATTGTCCCGTCGACTTAAGCTTTTTAAAAGGCTATTGGTTTCGGGGTTGCTGCTATTCTTGCGTTGAGGCAAATTTTGCAATTCCTCAATCCTTAGTTTCAAAATTCGAATTGCCACATATACTTGTGAAAAATCTTTCCTGCCTGTGAACTTCACATCATGAGGTGGGGCAGCCCGAAATTCCCTAAAATCACAAGTTGCCCATTCACAAAGGAAGAATACAGAACAAACCAATGACAAACTAACAGTCCCAACCCACTTCAATGATAATCTTAAGCATGGGCTGACTTCAGAAATCCAACCCTCATCAACAGCTCCATCGCATAGATCTTCAAAGAGGAACTTAGAAGCACCTCTAACATCTCCATGCACAAGAGATTCATCTAAAGCCTGAACAGCCTTAGCCACGCCATGACCAGGATAACCAGAGCTTGCAGCCTTTGCAAGACCATCTGCACGTTTCAGAACGGACGATACAACATGATTAAATGACAAGGACTGGTACTGAGCATCAATCCCTTTACCCCGGAACCCAAATGCACCTTCTACTGAACCATCTTTAACTTTGCCTCCATCCTCAAAGGCCTTTGATACACAACTCCCATCATTCACTGCATGAGATACCACAGAGGAAGGTAACGGGAAACAATCCAAAGCTACAAACGTATCAGGTGCAGCCAGTATCAAGTACCGTATCATCTCAACTAATGCAGAATAGGTATAAGACTTCCGAGAATTATCCACTAAATAAGCTCCTCCTGGCGAAGGTTCACGGATTAATCGAACAGCTATGCCAACAAGAGTGCGTACGTAAGTCTGGCATTGGACAAGAGTTTCTAAAACACCATATATGATAGGCAATAGCAACTGCAGGATGTCGAGTGATTCCTTTTCCTGTAGAGAGCACGTGCAGAAATTAGGCCCAAGCAACAAAATTAATCATAATCCTAATTGATTATTGTTAAATATTCCTATCTGGAGATTAGATACAGCTTACTTTAAACAAATTATTAGATGAAGGAAAAATAGGTCAATAAAAACACCTGTAACTGACTCAGAGCCCAATCAATGATAAGAGAAGGAAAAAGCAGCCCTTCCGCGAGATGCCACTGCAATAGCCGTACAATATAGGACCATTTAAAATGTAAGGAAGGCTCCTCTCCATCATGCACTGTAGATGCTGGATCAACCCTGTGCTGCACAGATCCAGCATATAACATTTGCGGGGATCGATCTCTGCTGTGAGGCATAGAAAAGGTACCATTTCTAGAGAATAACTCATCCAGAAGGCACTGCAAATAATCAATGACGTCTTTTGTCCAGAGTTCTGTGCGGGACAGCTGACTTTTGTCAGGCACTCCAGAAGGGATACTGGAAGAACCAGGCCGGACCTGCAAGATATACAATCATGATCAACAACCTTTGAATAATGAAAATAACCAATAATGACTACAAAGCATAACCCGGTGCTAGCATTAGTATGCTAAGAATCAGTACCTGGTTGAGATAAGTAACTTTAATATACCAAGTTGCTCTTAGCAACGGAACATTATTCTTAATAAGAACTTCAAAAAGGGATTTCCTCCTGTAGCCATGAGGAACATGATCAACCAAGGAATGCAGTCGCTTATGTTGTGACAAAGTCTGCAATAAAAGTGGAAAAAAGATGTGAAACTCAAAAACTATGAGAGCAGAGCAAAAAACTACGGAGCCAAGGAATCATAAGGATACAAAAATATTAACCTACCATAACAGCATTAAATTTTATCATCCAAGACAACCACAGTTCAGATAAAAAGATGAATAATGCTGCAATGTTAAATAATAGGTAAAAGGAGAAAATAGATCCACATATAAAGACAAGAGCCAAACCCAACAAATAGGTTGACTTTTAGTTGTTGAGCGCAAACCCGATCTTAATTATACATAAAACTGTATCAAAGCCTTGTTTGTGGGGTCCATTTGTGTTCCCGCTCCCTCTGTACTTCGGGCCCGTCTCTCCTTCTGTCCCTCCAATCCACATTTTAAGGGCCCATGTATAGAGAAAATGGAAAGGCAAGATATGAATCCTACCAAAAATTTCATTCTATGCTCTTAAATAGTATGATATTTGAATGACAGATCAGTTATCCTCCCTCCAACGTAGCTTTTATTTGATGTAACCAACAATCTCTCACATTATTAGATAGGAGAAACTGGCAGTGATTTATACAAACTACCATTGGATGATTTAAAAGACTAACCACGCTATGGGCTATACACCCAAAACTGTCAAGACCGCATCATTAATCACTACAAGACCTAATACCATCATTTTCAAGAAGTTTCTAACAGTATTTTCTCAATTAATGAAGCATGTATGTCACTGTAACACAAGAACGGCTTCAGATATTACCAACGCAACATTGAATATTTACAACACTTCCAATAGAAAATTAAACTACCTCAATCCATTTCTTTCTGAAGTCCTCGCCGCATGGTCTTTGTTCAGGAAACACACCAGGCTTAGTTAATAGAGAACCAGAAAGAGGCACACCATAAACTTGACCCGCCTGCCAAATACAAACACATGACAGGTTCAACTCTCATGATATCCAAAGCTTTCAGATAGAAGAATCACATACAAAATACACAGTATACAGTATACAGTATACAGTAAGAAAACATATAATGTAAAAGTTTAGGAGGAAAGAACGAAAGGAGAAATATAGTATCATTTTGTTTTAAGAGGGAACTTCCACAAATAATAAGAATACAACAATAACAACATTAGTAAATGGAAGAAAAAAAAAGTATCACCTTGCGCTTTTGAGCACGAGACTCATTGATGGCTCTTAGACATTTTCTTATTGCCTGCAAACCACAGGAGAGAAGATATCAATAACAGAGTAAGTGATTAAACATGAAATCAGCCAACAAAAGACAGCCATCTGAATGAATAAATTACCTCTTTGCACTTCACAACAACAGGCTTATTAAAAAACTGAAGCTGAGACAACGAGATCTCTCTAGATTCCTGACAAATTCAGCATATAAAATCCAATTAGACAAAAACAAACTATGGAGACAACATTATAATGTTATAGAATACACATTTGAATAAGCCAACCGATAGCCTTCCTTATACTCAAACTTTATGCAAGTAAATCAGCAACTTAAAAACAAAACATAAAACAAGAAGAGGTTATTCTCTAGACCAACATCTCACTGTTTGATTTTAATTTAAAGATGTTGATGCTGGAAAAAAATATACAACCGTTAAATGCACCCAAAAGACTGATAATACCCATGGAGCTGGTCATAAGGTAAATCATAAGGGAAGACTGTATATGAAGTTCTTGCTGGAATAAGATTATGTCATGTGAGAGTTCAAAAGAAACCAATTCTATGTGAGGGGTTTAAAAACATCACATGGGAATTAATCAAACTGGGGGCCTAGAACATAGAGATACATAAAAGAAATACAACCATCCATTCAATAAAGCCAATATGACCAAAACTACATGCTACAACAATAATAATTAAGAAAAATTAATTGCAAACAAAAGTATACCTCAAGTCCTTCAACAGCCTCCCTGTATCCAGAGTGCACGTATTCTCTAGTGAGGGTTTCCTCAGGACAATTTGGGGTTTGAGGGTGGAAATCAGGAGGCCCAAGTCTGTTCGTTGAGTACAATCAAATAATAATTAGCACAAGAAGACTATGGGCCACATCATGCATTCATATGTAAGAAGTAAATACGTGTATGTTCTTCCTTTCCAAGGAGAGTATAATTGAAATCATGGATACTTTGTCATACCCATTCGCTATAATGTAAGAAGAAACTTGCTAAAGAGTTAAATCGGTCACTAGCTCACTAATTAATAGTAATTCTTACCCTCTCCAAGACCGAAATGCTAGTTTGTTTTTCACATGCTTTCAGTTTATAATTGAATAAAAAATTATGTTACAGCCAGATAACAGGATATAAGGATAAATTGAGACCTAAAATTTCTAGACTGCCTATATTAAAGAAGTTAAGCATGTTTTATCAACCAGATTCTGATTTTCTTACTATGCCAATACCTGACTCCTTGAAATACAAACAAGTACTTGGATGGATATGTATGTGTGTCTGTCAGACTTCTTGTATCATCTTACAAATTCGAAGGACATAATGTGACAAAGTAAACATCTTTATTAATGAAAACTATGATCTCTTATTACTTCACAATTCCATTTCAAAGCTAGAATCTTTTTTTTAAAGACCAACATTCTTAAAGAACACATAAGAAGCTGAAACTCAAATCTATGATTAGTGACTTGTCAAATAAAATTATCGCATGCAACAAGATAAATAACACAATCAAATATGTGTACTTTATTGGAAGGGGTAGTACCTGGAGTTTAAGGGTTCTTTATCACACTTCAATTTGTATGGTCCAAGCTGAGATGACCGCCTGCATGCATAAAAATAACTCACTAGGTTACAAGAAGAAAACAATGCACTAACCAGTCAAACCAATTCGTAGACTGTCAAATGCAAGATAGCTAAAAACATGTTACGACTATAGATAAAAATAAGCAACAATACCATGTCAAATAAAAATTGATTCTGGATGAACATTTATTTACCTGGAGTTCAGGGAGAAGTTACTTGGCAAAGAAGATGAATCAGCTCGGGCAGAATCCCTACCCGATGCCCCACCAATTGCATTGTTGTTAACTGCACTAGAGCAGTTGGCGGGATGATATTTGTGCATTTCTTCCAACAATTAACCACATACTGCACCCAACATTGAATCCCTCCAACAAACTGTATAAGCTAAACTGCAATGATTTGGGGGGGAAATGTTGGTAAGGATCTTTAGAAAGCCATATGGCCACATGAAAAGCTGCAATGTCAAATGATTAGCACACAGGCATGTACATTGATTTTAAGCACAAGGATGAGATCTTATTACCGAAACACAAAGACCAATGTGTTGACCAGCATCTATCAACTATAGGATGCAAATGATAACGTCATCTGTCTCCCTCATTAAACCTTTTAGCTTTTGCACATAAACCCATTCTGTGGAATCCCCATTTTTTATATCAATGCCTAATCATTCAGACTGTGGCAGAACGAATGTGTAAAATAATATTTCATGTCACGGGGGAACAAGAGGACAGGTGAATTCAAATGTGTAGAGAAGAAGAGAAACAGTAGCATGAATACAAATATGAAATATGGAGTATCCTTAAGTCGGAATAAATATGTTTTGGATGCAGCTATCCAAATATTTTGTATTCATTAATTCACTTCATCATGCAACTAAACCTAGATGTAAGATAGGTCATAAATGATTCTTGATTCGAACTCTGTGCACAGATATGTCAGTAATTTGTAGATGTCACTTATCAGATACTAACTATGAGGCATTTGCATGAAATATAAGTATAACCACTTCAGCAATTGCAACAATCAATTCATATTTTGAACATATTGATTTAACTGGCTTCAAAATTATAATTGGATTTAGAGTTTTAGCAGACAAATAAGTATGGTAACTCTTAAGTTTAAAATAAAAACACAAAATATGGATGTACAAGCAAATGTATACAAACGCCCACTTCCGACCTAGGAAAAGATAAGAAATCCAGGTAGGTCCACTCAAAAGTATAACAAGTAAAATGCTAGACTATACAAAAGAAGATCATTTGTTAAGAGTAGTAAAGCATACATCTTTAAACTTTTCAGCCAGAATCAGACTCTTGAATGCTAATATACAGGTAATACAATGGATTGAATTGGTAAATGAAAAATTCAGGTACATAACTCTATGTAGTAGAAGAAAAAGTAAGCATCACCCAAAATCTTGGAGCTTGTACCACTCAAATTCATGAGGCAGGTAAGAAAATAGTATTGTGAATGCATAAAACATAAAACCTTTTTGATCTGCAAAATTGAATGAAATAAACCCATCAACAAAGATTCAAAATTTCAGCTTCTTCCCTCCAAAGAAACCAGCCCAGATAGCTCAAATCAGTTCAACATCAAAAAATTCATAAACTTGATATGCAGCGGAAAAAGACAAACACCAAATCCAATCAACTAAATCATCCCAGACATTAAACTGAACTGAACCCAGAACATACCCCGCGACAATACTCATTTCCAGCGTGTGCAAACACGTGACAAATCAACAAATCCGTAACGCAAACAGAAAAGTACCAGAATTTGAAGCACGGATCAGAGCTAGGGTTTCGACGGAGGTGCGATGGAGGATGTTCCGAGGCCCGGGCAGCGGAGTTGAGCCGAGATTGGGTTCAGAGCAGGAAGTGGAGCTAGGGTTTTGATGGCAATTTGGGTAGATTAAATAAAAAAAGGCGACAGGTGAGGGAGAGAAGAAAAGGTCGGAATCGAGCTTCAGGCAGGGAGAGAGAGAGAGGAAAAGACAGAGAGGGCGTGCAGATTTGGGAATTTTAGAGAGAGAAAGTGGGAAGCGAAGATGGGTCTCTCGGGCTTTGGGAGTCTTTTGACTCTTTGGAGCTTAATTGCTCTATTGGCCACTGATGATGATGACGACGACCATGATTGATGTCTCCGTTAAGCTTAAGAATCAAAAGGAAAGAAGGGTCGATTTGGGACGACTAAATTTTTCATCTCGCGGGGATAATTGTTTCTTCCTATATTGGTCATCAGCTTTGTCTTTGGGTTTGAATTTTGGGAAGGGCAAAATGGTCAAACAAGTATGGATGATGTGAGTCGTCCTCGTTACTGGTTGAGATTGGGCTATTGGGAATTGGTGGTGGTTTGGTACAAATCATGAACTTGGATCCCAAAAGTTTGTTTTGGATAATTTGTACCGTGGGCTAAAACAGAGATTGGTCTTATTGGGAAGAGTTTGGTTGGGAAGTTCATAAATATTTGTTGCGACCTAAACAGAAATATATGTGTACTGTACGGTTTATCAAAGTCAATACATGATGGTAACTTGAAACTGTTAGATGATTATGGTGTCTAATTTATCTAGAACATCAATGCGTACTCCACAATAGATTTTATTTAGTACATGAATAGTTGTGATGGGTTGACTTCAAATGTTGTGCCTCTAACTCCGATGTCCAGTAGGAAATATAACAAACGTTTACGAAAAAAAACATATGAGATGTCGGGTGCCTCCCGAGCCACCTTCTACGCATGTAATAGTCATCGACGTTTGGATTGTGCTAGTAATCTCGAAAGCCTATCCATGTAAAATACAACAAAATTTAAGGGATAGAGGATCACCTTGTCCTATATCTTGACTGGACTTAATCAATCCAAATCCATTACCCTTAGAGCATGTACAGTGGAAAGACTCGGGTTGGGGCTTGAGTCTTGGGTCTTGGATGCTGACTGGACTTTAGACACCGTTTCCACAGTGCTGAGAGCATGTACAGTGGAAAGGCTCGGGTTGGAGGCTTGGGTCTTGGGGCTTGGATAAATTAGTCGGAACCGGGGCTCAAAATAAATGGTG
>JAYMSV010000961.1:0-14322 GCA_036897745.1 Erodium moschatum | reverse complement strand
GGGATCACCATCGGCTCCCTCATGCACACCGTCTCCCACGTGGCGTGCAACTACCCGAGCCTCGCGGCGTGCGACAAAGCCAAGTTCCTCGCCGTCCTCGGACCCACCTTCAAGTTCCAGCAGCCCACTTACATAGAGCTCATCTTCAGCTTCCCGAGCCTCTCCGGCGCCACCATCTTGACCATCATGCTCTTCTCCTTCACCCTCGCCACCCACGCCTTTCGCCGGAACGCCATCAAGTTGCCGGGGCTGCTCCACCACCTGGCCGGCTTCAACGCCTTTTGGTACGCTCATCATCTGCTCATCCTCGCCTATGTCCTCTTGATCATGCATGGCTATTTCCTCTTCTCTATCTTGCCCTGGAACGAGAAGACGGTAAGTACTGTTGAGTTTTCAGTTGAGTTGATCGTCTAATATTAACCACTGATCTTACAATCTAAAATAAAATTGTGTAGACATGGATGTATGTATGTTTCCCAATGGTTTTATACACGATTGAGAGGCTTCTTTCCAAGTTCCAACAATCAAATTACGGTGTAGATGTGATCAAGGCACGTGTTCTTAGTATTGATTTTTCTTAGTTAAATCGGTTTCGGACAGAGATTCATGGACTGATGTTGTTGAGATATATGCAGGCAGTCATATACCAAGGAAATGTTCTTGCCCTTTACATAACGAAACCGTTCGGATTCAAGTACCAAAGTGGAATGTATCTCTTTGTCAAGTGTCCGGACATATCGAACATAGAATGGTAAACAACAATAATATGATCACACATCTTAGTAGACTTGTACTAACTTAGTACAAGTCTAATAAGATTGAAAACTTATATGATGTTTTGCATGCATGATAGGCATCCATTTTCGATCACTTCAGCCCCGGACGATCCTTACTTGAGTGTTCATATCCGAGCTCTTGGAGACTGGACGTCAGAGCTTAGAACAAGATTCGCGCAGGTGACATAACGCTAGACGCATTTTTTGCATGTGTTAGTTGGTGTACAATATCAACATCATGGCATAGTAACTAAGTGGAAAAAGAGCTGCAGGTGTGTGAGCCCCCGAAAGACCAGCCACAAAACGGGAGGCTAGCGAGAATAGAAACGAGAGGGATGCCCATTGATAAGGACGGGAACGTCAAGAGCGACAACCCAATGATAAAAGTCAGGTGAGCGACCAGTATTGAGTGTTGCCTTAACTAAAAACTTAAGATGATAGCTGATCACGTACTCGATCCCCTTTACGGTCTTGTGTATTTTATTTTAAGTATGTAAATATGTCATGGGTGCAGCTTCCCGGTCATCATGATGAAGGGACCGTACGGAGCCCCAGCGCAGGATTACAAGAAATATGACTTCCTCTTGCTCATTGGTTTAGGAATAGGAGCAACTCCTTTTATTAGTATCATCAAAGACATCCTCAACAACATGAACTCATT
Source organism: Erodium moschatum (assembly GCA_036897745.1). Lineage (NCBI taxonomy): Eukaryota > Viridiplantae > Streptophyta > Magnoliopsida > Geraniales > Geraniaceae > Erodium > Erodium moschatum. The sequence goes on along the minus strand of JAYMSV010000961.1, from coordinate 12,885 downwards.
CGTAAGTATAGTCACAACATACGTATATGTCTATTGTTGATTTAGTTCTTTAAATGTATTAACTATTTTCTGATAAAAAAAAAAAGACATACTATATGTACTTATTGTCCATTATTAATCAATCACATCGACTAAACAGCATTGCAACAATTTTACAATGCAGGGTACCTCGGACGCTAAGGGACCCGAACGAGCCTACTTCTATTGGGTGACAAGGGAACAAGGCTCCTTCGAGTGGTTCAAAGGGGTCATGGACGACATAGTAGAGCACGACATTAACGTAAGTACCAATGTGTTTCGAACAATCGAGCAGCGTAATAAGTAACACTACAATCTTTGTACTTGGTTAAACTAAGGTTGTAATATTGCAGCACATGATTGAGATGCACAATTACTTGACGAGTGTGTACGAGGAAGGCGATGCTAGGTCGGCGCTCATTGCCATGGTGCAGAAACTGCAGCATGCGAAGAACGGCGTTGACATTGTCTCCGAAAGTCGGGTATGTGTCACTATCATGAACCACTAAGGAAATTACATTAACCATTGTTCTTAGCAAATTGAAATCATATGTTGTGTTTCTTTTCTTGTCTTAATGCAAAATGCAAAACAGATAAGAACACATTTTGCAAGGCCAAATTGGGCAAAGGTGTTTGGAGAATTGGCAGATACTCATGGAGAATCTAGAATCGGTAAAAAAGAAAAAAAAAACTTTGATAAATTGGTTACTATATATAGCATAAAGTTTAATTATGGTAAGTGGTATGTGTTGCAGGTGTGTTCTATTGCGGAAGTCCGGTACTTACGGGACAATTAAGAAGGCTTAGCCAAAGTTTTAGTCTAAAGACACAAACACGATTTGATTTTCACAAGGAGAATTTCTAGAGAGATTAGCACTCACTCTTTTTGCATATACATAATCAATACATGAACATATACACATTTTACATAACTTTTGAAATCCATTTCTTCTTCTTATGCTTTTAGATTGTTGTGTTGTATCAGTAAATGTACAGTGAAACAAACCGAAGCACAAGTGAGGCTGAGATTGAGATTGAGATTAGAATTTTGTATTTTGTTTCCCTCCACCCTTTTGTACTCTTTCACAATCATAGTGGTGTTCATATTTCCAGTACAGTGCACTAATCTTTGTCATTTTTATTGATTTTTTCTATCTGTTGTGGTTTAAGCATGTCATTCAAACTTTGGTCGATATCGAAATGAAAATCTTAATTTAAAATTCAAGGAAACGGTAGTCCACTACCGTCAACATGACAAAAAAATCAATTTATGATGTTTAATTTCAAAACATATCAATTCACTGAGTGCAAAGATAGAATTCAATTCGCTAGTTTAAATTACGCTTAAAATTTAAAAGTGCAAAGATCGTTGATGCCAATATGTTACACCTTCTTCACGCAATATAAAGCAAGCGCACCTCTGCCTCCACTAACTCATCGATTGCACCGAGCAACAAGCCACATTCGCATGTACCAAAACTATTCATGCTTTGTTTGACAATGAGTTGCCATGCTTCATCCAAAGTTAGAGATCGTCGTCTTCCCACCTCCACGATTTATCGAAGTTTTGAACTCTAGTGTCACATGTGTAAAACATTGATGACTTTTTTTTTATCAGCAATTTTTTTATAACCAAGTTTTTCAAATTGAAAACAAGGGCAAGGGTAACCCCTCAATACAAACCTGAGCATGCCCAAAGTCACCTCCAACCAGCAACAACAACCCATAAAATGGGAACTAGACAATTCTAAGAACCCTAATATAACTAACATGAAGGGTACAACCAAGTCCAACAAGGGACAGAACAACCAGGCACTACCCAACAAGGGGTATACCAAACAACCCTACATAGGGAAATAAAGGCCTAAAACCAAGAAAACAACAATGAAGAAACTAAGGCCTAACAAAGGAGTGAGACGCAGCTCAATCAAAATAAACAGACAATAAATAAGCAGCTTAAAAAACAGGTCTTCAAACCTAAGAACTAACAAGAAGCCCAAAAGAACACTCCAGCAAAGACCAAGTACCACAAAACGCAACTGTGCCGGACAGGGTGCTCAGAAGAGCACCCCACCTGATTCAACTTGACTTGTTCCTACCAGCAGCTTACAAGAGGTATTTATAGGGCTGGTGTAGATATAATAAGGCAATTAAAAATCTCTACAACTAAGACCCAATTTCCTAATTTTAATAAGACATAGGAATTTCCTAAATTTGTTACTTGGTGACCAAGCACAAAGTTGCCTTAAATTTGGATCAATCTTCAACAAACATATTTAATCTCGAGTCGGCTTGTAGGTTGGAGAAGGCCTTTGGAGTGTATAATATTTTTGACCCTACTTTAGGGAATGAGATGGGGAGGAAAAAAAATAAGAGACAAAGATAACAAAGCCACACTTTTTGGTAGGATAACTCAACATGGTTGGGTTGAGTGCAAGTGTTTCTTGTCCAATTTGAAGTTATTGTATAACATGACCATTCGTATCTCTAGGTCTTATTATGCTACGTCTAATAATATTTTGAATGATATATGTGATCTTTACACCCATATTGAGAAGGGTCTCACACACGAGAGTATAGACGTGAAATCTATGGGCAGCAGGATGCTTGAGAAGTTCAATAAATATTTTGGCACTTTTGATATGTTGGAATTGTATACATTTCTAGCCCTAATTTTTTATCCAAGAAAGAAGATGGATTTCGTCACATTTTCCGTCAACAAGATGTACTCAAGAGAAACTGCATCAAAACTTCCGTGGAGGACATGACACCGATAGCAAGAGCCGCTTGGTTGGTAGAGAATATGGAGAAACTTCAACTGTTCGAAGAAGGTACTATAAAATTTAATATTAGTATGTTTGTTGTTCATGTAATGTTATACTATAAAATTATGACACGATAAATTAGTATGTGCAGATCTAGTTCAAAATCTTCCCTCCTGTGGCGTGCCGATCATAATGTGGTTGGTCAATTTCAGGAACAATAGTACGTATATGTCATTCTATATATCAATTTATCATACATGTATTCTTGTGTGTGCATACTTATTATTTATGTTTTATATTATTTAAATATAATTATAATTTTATCCGTGCTGTTGGTGCTTGTACAAAACATGCAGTTTCGATTAGAGCCTGAAACCTGGAGATTGAAGCTTTAGATTATACTTTACTATAATATTTATTTTGTTTTAAATTTACGTAGTAAATTTGATGTAAGGTGATTTGGAAAACGGTTATGTACTGTTGCCTTTGGAATAATTATTTGAGATTTTGGGGTGTTTTTCATCTTTAAAAACAAATCATTTTGAAGGACTATTTAAGTCCCTTTTTTTATTTGTTTTTAAAGGTTTTTGACCCAACAAACAAGTTATCTTATGTGTTTTTTTGTTATTATCTACATTTTTAATAATGTTTTTTTTTCATAATTAGTCATATATAATCTTGTTTTAAGTTTATTTCACATGTCTTTTATTAAAGCGTAAATAATCTTGGTCTAGTAGATTTGAAATAAACAATTGTGTCATTGAGCCAATATTTCGGCCCATTTAAAAAATACCAAATATGGTAGACCATACTCGATACTTATCGGTCTAACCGTCCACCCCCCCGGCCATAAAACCCGGACCACCCACATACTATCGGATCCGGGTCCGGTTGCCTTCAACCCATACCGCTTTGAACCGGTCAAGCCAGGGTATTGCGTCACCGGGCCGGGTACCTACCCGTTGAGCACCCATACCTATAATAATGGTATGTAAATCATTGGTTTGTATTTCTGCGAAATACTAACCAATCTGATCATTAATTTAGGGGATCGGTCGATCATCGAAATTCAGGGAGGTGGGGGCGGATTGTAAAATTAATTACAAAGATATGCATGAATGAAATGTCATTAATGATTTTTGTTTAATCTGGGCCTTCTATTTCCACAATTTAATGACCTAGATTTGGTTCGTAGTTTATACAAAAGATACAAGTTTGTACCTGATTGTTATCCTAGGGGGATTTTCGGACCCATAATTCACTAATGCAGGTTTGTACCTGATTGCTATATATAGATGCAATAAAATACGTGTATGTGAAGGAAAATGTATTTTTTAAAATGTTTTAAAGAGAAATAATTTTAAAAAATTGAAAGTTGGGCGAAATAAAATAAATATAAAAATAAAAAGATTTTTTAATGGTCGGACGCGAAAGCAGATTGGAATAGGGTTTAATGGGGCCGACGAGTACGGATACCACTGGCTCTCGCTCAAGGCTTCCTTCTTTGTCCCTTATCGCCTCACTTTCTCGCTCCTAATTCAGATTTTCCCACCAGCCGAGAAAGAGAGAGAAATTTTCTAGAGGGAGAAGGGACAATTTTGCAAACCCTAGCAATCTATTGCGCCTCCTCGGAAGACTGTTGGCGCCGTCGTCGTCTGCTCCGCTGTTTCGGCCCACGGATTCAATCGCCCTCTCCAGGTTGGTTTGTGCAATCCGCCGCCCTCGTCTCCGCCGCCCAATTTGTGATTTTGGTTTGGGATTTGGCTTGTGGAAGCCCTAGATTCCGTGCCCTTGACCTGAGTGTCGTTTGTGCGCGATTTTCTGTTCGATCTGGAGTGGAGACCCCGTAAAGGGGCGTTTCTGAGCTGTGATTGTTTCTGTTTGGCGATATTCGAGCCCTAGGGTCATTGTATTGTGGTTGGGGTTGGTGAATACGGTTTTGGGTTGCTGCCCATTTGGTTGTTTGTGATTCTGTATTGTTCTGGAAACCCTGGTAATTGCTATCTTCGTGCCTTCGCATGCTCAAACTGCGATTTTGAGCTCTGTTTGTTCGGTTTCGTTTGTTGTGCTGTTTTGCTAGTACGGCGGGGTTGTGGCCCATGCTCTTGGGTTTGTTTTCATGCCGCCTGAACCATTGCCTCTGGATCGCAAAGACTTCTTCAAGGAGAGGAAGCACGAGAGGTCGGAGTCCTTGGGGTCCGTCTCTAGATGGAGAGACTCGTCCTCGCATCATGCCCAGCGCGAGTTCAATCGCTGGGGATCTGCAGACGTTCGCAGACATCAAGGTGAGTTTTAGCCTTTCTTCCAAACCTTTTATCTTTATCAGCTAGCTTTAGATTCCTCTATTTTTTTCAAGCAAGAGACAATTAGGTTTTCAGAGCTTGGTTATTCTACTCATGTAGCAATTTTATGTTCTGTTTTTCCCTTCCTTTCTATTGCTTAGATATTGAATTTTCATGCTCTGGAAAAGCTGTTTTTGTTGGGTTATGACTTATGATGTTTACATAGATTAGGGAGTTATCTGTGAGTTTATTTTTGCTAGTCTGGATTATTTGTGATTTTTTTTCCTCTGTTCAAATATTTCTAAAGGTCATGGTAAGCAGGGTGGCTGGAACCTGTTTTCTGAAGATTATGGTAGTGGGTATGCTGGATCTCGGTCAGGTGACAAGATGCTGGAAGATGAGTGCATAACATCTATTTCACGAGGTGATGGGAAATACGTTCGAATTAGTAGGGAACCTCGAGGATCTTTTTTCCAGAAAGATGGGAGAGGTCATCCTGGGCAAACTAGCAGTGGGTCTCCAAATGCCTCTGCCAGACCACATGAAGTAAATAATGATCAGAGGTCTGTTGCGGATACTTTAGCATTCCCCTCTGATGCTCAGCCTGGTGTTGTGAATCCATGGGTACAGCTTCCCTCAAATGGCCAACATGATATAGGAGGTTTCAATGGGTCTGCATCAGGCCGAAGATATGACAAAGAAAATCAACTGGGTCCACTTGAATGGAAGACCCTAAAGTGGGCTCGTTCTGGGAGCTTGTCATCCCGGGGTTCTGGTTTTGGCCACTCAAGTAGTTCAAAGAGTGTGGGAGCTGTAGATTCAAATAAAGTCAAGGTGGAGTCACAGCCAAAGAATGTGGCACCCGTCAAATCTCCTTCTGGGGATGCTGCTACCTGTGTTACTTCGACTGCACTATCTGAAGACACAGGTTCTAGGAAGAAGCCACGTCTAAAATGGGGTGAAGGATTGGCCAAGTATGAGAAAAAGAAAGTTGATGTCCCTGATGAAGGTCTGAGCAGAGATGTGTCCGTTTTCTCTTTTAGCAATTCTGAACCAGCACACGCTCATGGTTCAAACTTGTCTGACAGAAGCCCTAGAATGATCGGTTTATCAGGCTGTTCATCTCCTGCGACTCCATCTTCCTTCACTTGTAGTTCGTCGTCAGGTAAATGGAAACGTTCCTCGTTCTTTTGAGATCAAGTTCTCCATTGAATTAATCATTCTTTGAATTTTTTATAATATTTGTAGTTTTTTAAGAAACATATGATTCTCTTGGGAGTTGCTCTATAAACGAATCTGATGTTAGGGTTATATATCCCTTAACGGAATCTGTTTGTTTGTTTGTTGCATTGCATGTGTGAATTTAGTACACAGTGGTTAAAATGGGGTGATTTGCTATTTGATTTGTTCAGTTCAATCTAAATTGTTCACAAAACGAATCATATCAACCTTGAATAAGATATAGGCATAAATAAGGCTATACGATATATTGGATCAAGCTGATCAGAAATCTATAATGGTTAAGCCAATTCATTTTTTTATGGAGAGTTGTACATTTCTGCTTGACTTGCTTGAAAAATATTACTTTCTTAACCGCAATATAGGTTGGGAACACTCTTCAAGTGATATTTCCTATCCATCCAGTAAGCTTCCACCAATTAGTTCAAGGATTTACATAGAAGTTATGATAATAATTTCTCACTACGACACTGAATATTCTAGAGCCTTTTCCTCCATATTATTGCTTTTCTACCATGCCTTCTTTGTGGATAGTTTTTTTTGGGGAAATTACCCTTTTAGTTACCTTAAAGTTCTGGTCACATACCTTTGGCTTCACAAAGTTATGGTTACTTATTGGAAAAAGTTTTGGCCAATTTTTTGACACTTTTACCTTATTGTCCAATTCTTCAAAGCATGTAATTGATCTGTGAGCAATTCATAAAGGCATGTAAATGATCTCTGACCAAAACTTATGGTACCTTATTGGGCACTTCTAAACTTTCTGTTGGTAAGGGTACCAAAACTTTAGGGTAACTTAAGGTAATTTCCCCTAATTTTTTTTTTTTGTGATGCCTTCCACCCTCTTTCAGTTTAGATCCTACCATGCTAGGGATTTTCTTTTAAGTTCTGGACAGGTCTTCCTGTAAATGAGATATATGAGTACATATTCTTTTTGACCTCATTTATCTGCCACCTATATCATCTAGACATAGTTCTCAATTAAAGCGTTCACCTTTTTTTACAGGATTGGAGGAGAAGTCATTTGTGAAGGCAGCCAACATTGACGATGTCAGTAATTCATGTATATCGCCAGATCCTGGGGTACAGAGTCATCTGGAGGAGAGATTTCCTTTTAATCTAGAGAAGTTGGATATAAGTTCAATTACTGATGTAGGCCCAATTACTGAACTGTTACAGTTGGATAATTCAAATCATGCAGACACTTCTTTTACAAGATCTACAGCGATGAGTAAGTTGCTTGTATGGAAAGGTGACATATCAAAGGCATTGGAGATCACAGAGACTGAAATTGATATGCTTGAAAATGAGCTGACATCTCTAAAATCTGAGTCAGGTGAGAGCTCTGCTTGTCCAGCTGGCTCTAGTTCGTTGCCTGTGGAGGGCAATGCTAACAATTCTTTGGAACAAGGTGTTTTGATCCCTCGTCCTGCACCCTTGCATATAATTTCTTGTGGGGATACTACTTTGGAGGAGATGGCACACTGCAATGGTGCATTGGGAGAAGTTCACACTGATGTTAAAGATGATGATATTGACAGTCCTGGAACCGCTACATCCAAGTTTGCTGAACCGCTTGGTGAATGTGCTGGAGATTTGATTAGAGCTCGAACTGCTACCCCTGGAGTAAATTTCTTGGTTCCTGGTTCTTGTGAGGAGAATACGGGTACATCTTCATGCAGAGATGGCAATTTGTTTAGGATTGAAAATGAACCCTGTTCTAGTGATTCAAAATTGCAGGCTGAGAAAGAAAGTGTGTTATTTAAGTTAATATTGGCTTCCAACAAAGAATCTGCAGATCAAGCATCTGAAGTATTTAAGAAGTTACTGCCAAGCGATCAATTCAAGCTTGGTGTACCTGAAGTTACCGATACCATGGTTTTCCACAATGCACCCTTGATTAGAGAAAAACTTGCAATGAGGAAGCTTTTTGTAAGATTCAAGGAGAGAGCTATTACCCTCAAGTTTAGAGCCCTGCGTCATTTGTGGAAGGAAGACCTGCATGTACTTTCAATGAATAAGTACCGTGCAAAATCTCAGAGGAAAACTGACTCAAGTTTGCGAATAGCTCATAATGGGTGCCATAAGCATCGGTCCTCCATCCTCCCTCGCCTTTTGTCTCCTGGTAAGTAAAGCTTGGCGTATGTTTCTAGCAAGGCATACTAAGTAATTTATATTTTCGAAGGGTTCTTGTGAACATGTATTTGCTCGTGAACTGCTGAGTGATATTTTTTGGATCTTGAGGTCTGAACTTATGATTCTTGCTTCTTGGTGAAAGTAAATTTCTTCATTTGTTTTAGTATTCTGTTTGATTTGAAACTACATGCCTTGCAAGTTGCTACAATAGTTAGTCCTACTGTTCTTACGGTTCCATTATGTCCATATTAACTCGTATAGTTGATAGCTAAGGTTTCTAGAGTACACTTTTTTAATGCATACTGCATGGTATAACCTAATATTTGGTGAAGCCTATGATATTATTTTGTTGATCAATAAATGGTGGTCATGCACATGCGTAGAATTTTATTTGTTAAGATTCCCGTAAGGCCTCATATTTAATGCACCTAGGTGTTTGAAGAAGGCAGAAATATCTGAAAGTATGTACTTCTGTGAAGCATTTCAAACTGTTTTTTGGTTATAATGCCATTCTTTATCTTGGTTTCGTCTCTTTAGTACCCTGTCCTCTTCACTAGTCATTATTCCTTTAGAGGACTCCTTCAAGAATAAATGAATCTATTTCAAATGAGTTAGATATTTTCATGTTTTATGATTCTTTAGTAATTGATGATTTGCGCGTATTTTTATCGTAAAATTTTGAGATTAGTTCTAGTTCTTTTTTTCCTGAAAAAAAGGAGTCATGAACAATGCATGCGTTTTTGTTGGTAAATTTTAATTTTTTTTCTCTGTCTTTGAAATGTATTCCAGCAAGAAACTCGAGCATGGTACCTACAGCAGAAATAAATAGTTTTATTGGGAAGATGCGCTTAGACTCTCAAGTCAAGCTTTATAGGAATGCTTTGAAGATGCCAGCGTTAATCTTAGACAAGAGAGAGAAGATGAGTTCAAGGTTTGTCACTGGCAATGGGTTAGTTGAAGATCCATGTGCCGTTGAGAAAGAAAGGGCCATGATCAACCCCTGGACGCCTGAGGAAATTGGAGTTTTTCTGGACAAGCTAGCTATATTTGGGAAGGATTTCAGCAAAATTGCTATATTTCTCAACCACAAGACCACTGCAGACTGCGTTGAGTTTTACTACAAAAACCAAAAATCTGATTATTTTAAGAAAACAAAGAAGCTGGATGCCAGTAAACAAGGGAAGTCCTCTACAAGTACATACTTGATGACATCAGGGAAAAAATGGAATCGTGAAATGAATAATGCCTCTCTTGATATGTTGGGAACTGTTTCTGTGTTGGCAGCTCGTGCTGACTGTAACATGGTAAATAGGCATAAGGGAAGGTTTCAGTTGGGCGATTACAGTGACTCAAAAGCGTCACAGGGTCATGATGGTACCCTACAAAGAACGAGCAGTTTTGATCAGAACAATGATAGGGAGACTGCTGCTGCTGATGTTTTAGCTGGCATATGTGGTTCCATATCGTCAGAGGCAATGGGTTCATGCATCACTAGTTCTGTTGACCCAGGAGAGGGCTATCGTGATTGGAAGTACCAGAAGGTGGACTCATCGACAAGGCAGCCTTCGCCACCTGATGTTACACAGGTTGTGAATGATGAAACTTGTTCAGATGAGAGCTGTGGGGAAAAGGACCCTGTTGATTGGACAGATGAAGAGAAGTCTATCTTTATGCAGGCTGTGTCATCCTTCGGTAAGGATTTTCTGAAGATTTCAGAATGTGTCAAAACAAGGTCCAGGGATCAGTGTAAAGTCTTCTTTAGTAAGGCTCGAAAGTGTCTAGGATTGGATTTGATACGTCCTAGTCGCGGGAATGCGGGAACTGCAGTGGGTGATGGTATGAATGGAGGTGATGATGAAGATGCTTGTCTTATGGAGAGAGGTTCAGTTGTCTTCAGTGATAAGTCGGGCTCTAAAATGGATGAGGATTCACCTTCACCTGTCAATATTATAAACCATTATGAATTGAGTCCTGCTGAGACTTTGAACAAGATCCAGCAGAGCTGTTCTGATGCTGTTGTGACTTCAATTGATGAAGAATGTGAGATGGATGACAGACCTGGGTCAGCTAGTGACAGTAACAAGTGTGCTATTGAGATCCCTCAGTTGGGGCTTGCCTCGATAAGTTCGGGTACACTCACCAATACAGAAGGTGGCCCAGAGCAGGTAACTCAACAAGTGGCCGTCACTCAGTCAGTAACAACAGGTCCATCTAGTTGCAATCCCGTACATGATGAGAATACAGGTGTATCTGAGGTTTCGATTGGGGGATCAAGGAATGCATTAGATGGTCATGGACCTTTATTTTCTAGATGCAGTTTGGATGGTAGTCGAGATGAAAATTGGAATGCGGTCCCAAGTGACCAGGAAAGTAGTTTACAGTGCTCAGCAAGAGATTCAAATACAGCCCCAAATGCTTCCCACATTGCTGCGGAGGGCAGTTCTTGTTCTGGGTTGAGTCTGAACTCTGAATATGGAGATGGGTCTTCCCTCCCATTGGATAAACTTCCTGTCATCTCACTGCAGCAAGAGAGGTCTCTTGATATTGTAAGTTCATACTCACAATGTTTGTCTTCAACACATGATTCAGAGACAAGAGAGAAGCAGTGCTGGAAGTCTGTAAGCAGAGAAGACTGCCACCAGAATCTTTCTGTACATCCTGTACATAATCATGTGGAATCCTCTCCAATTCTCAGGGGCTACCCATTGCAGATGCATAAGAAGGAGAAGAATGGAGATTTGAGTTGTGTTCAAGCAAAAGGCCTTCCTAAATACGAGAGAAACTTCTCTGGCCGGTATCTCGGACAAGATTGTTTTCTTCAGAAATGTAACAGTTCTGTGGCTGTGCTTCCTCTTCCACGTCAAACTATAGAACAAGCTAATAATTGTCCAAGATCCCATTCAGGCAGTTTATCAGATTCAGAGAAACCATCCAGGAATGGTGACGTGAAATTGTTTGGCAAGATACTCACTACAACACCTCTGCAACAGTCAAATTCTAGTACCCAGGAGAATGAGGAGAAGGTGGTCCAGCATCATCGTAATTTGAGCAGCAGCCTGTCTTCTGGTCTGAAATTCAATGGGCATCATGAAAAGTCAGGGCTGTTGAAGTTTGATCATAATAATAACTATGTGGGACTTGAGAATATTCCCATGAGTTATGGTTTCTGGGATGGGAGCAAAGTACAAACAGGGTTTCCATCTCTGCCTGATTCTGCCATGTTGCTGGCCAAGTATCCGGCTGCATTTGCAAACTACAATACATCCAAGATGGAGAAGCAGGCAGTTGTGGGGAGCAGCGAGTGCAGTTTGAATAGAGTTTCTGTTTTCCCCACGAGGGGAACAAGCACAAGCAGTAATGGAGTGGTTGATTATCAGGTTGTACAGCCATTTACAGTAGACGTGAAGCAGCATCCAGATGTTGCGTTGGGGAGAAGGAATGGTTTTGAAAGAATACCAAATTTGCAGCAGCAGCAGCAGGGAAGAGTTGGAGTGAATGCTGTAGGAGTACATTGCACAGGTATATCAGATCCCGTGGCAGCCATCAAAATGCACTATGCCAAAACAGATCAATATGGTGGGAGCAGAGAAGATGAAGCATGGAGAGGTGACATAGGCAGCAGCAGCAGGTAGTTCAAATGCAGAGAGGGCCTTTACAAGGAGGTTCTCACCCTGTATCATAGCTTCTTTTTTACATTTTGTATTTATTGGATGAAAAGAATAGTAGTGAGTAGATTATCTTTCTCTTTACCTAGGGGCGTTCTGCAGCTTAATTTTGTCGTCTTATCTTTTTCTGTTGTATTTTGATAGAAATACAGAAATAATCTGTCCGGGTTCTAAGGAGAGCCTTTCTTCCTCCATCCATGTTTTGTTCAAGCTTACTTGCTACTGATCCTTCTCTGCTTGAACTAAGTAATTAAAATACACCAAAGCTTATCTGCAGACAGTATTATTATGTCTATTGATTAAGTGTTTCTTTAAAGAGTTGGGATATATCAGCTGGGCTGTTGTATTCATGACAGGTTGATATAAGCAAGTCACAACAGTTGAAGAACTGCACTCTGATCAGCAACATATAACCACAATAATCAGCAGAACACGTACATGTTCAGGTTTAGGCTCCTGCCGCCGCTCAACTCCAAAACCAACAAATTTGGTCAAAGCGGATCAGACCAACGACTAAAATTCCCCAACTGTAGTGGAAAAAGAGGACACGCACAAAATCTAATACCAACACAACACCAAAATGGGAAAAAAGGACAGTGTGAAACAAATGGATTGGAGGATGGTTTCGGAACACACGCACCTTCCCTTACAATAGGATTCGGTGAACTAACTTTGCTCTTCTTTTTCTTCCTCAAAATTATCTTTAAACTTCGGGTTAATTACAAATAACCACCCCAAACTTGTCGCGTTTTACCGATTCTTACCCCAAACTTTTTTTGT
>JAYMSV010000960.1:0-14323 GCA_036897745.1 Erodium moschatum | reverse complement strand
TTTTGAGGGTGGGAGTGGCGGGGAGCCATTTCCTATCGTTTTGCTGCTCTCGAAGTGAAGGAGAAGAGCAGAGCAGAGCAACAAAAGGTTTTGCTGAAGTTGGCTAGGGTTTATCTTTTATACTCTTCACCTGGCTGACTTATTGCAATATTTTTTAGAACAATTTTATTGCAATATTAATTATATCAGAAAACCCATAGAAATGTTTAATTTTATATCTCATTTTACTCTAAATAAAATAAATTAACTAATAATTATCTTACAAAATTATATATAAATTGTACCTAATTTGTTTTGTTTCTTTTAAAATAAATGTTACCTTTGACTTTTAACAAAAATTAAGAATCATTATAGGTTAGTTTAAAAAAAATCATCATAACTATTAACTAGTGTCTTTTTCAGTGCATTGTTCAACAGTTCTCATTTTACATGTAATACTAATCATTATAAAAATATTATCGTTGAGTAAAAGCACCCATATCTCTCCGTTTCAAAAGAACTTATTATAAGAAAGTGAGCATTTATCACATCCAAAATGGTATCAGAAAGAACCCTTGGATGTTCTTCAGTTTCCTGATATTATTGGTAAGAGAGGCTTTAGGTACATTCATTCTAATTCCTAACCATCCTAAACCTCTGGTCTGTGTATCTGGATATAATGACACAATCAAGTTACATCAACACATTGAAACAACCAATGATCAATGAAGAAAAATTTACATTTCTGCCACAAATATGTGGGAAAAGGATTCTACATTCATCCATGTATATTATTACACTTAAGGAATTTAAGAAAATTTGCAGAAGAGCTAGGATGATGTCTCACATAGTTACAATCCATAAGTCCATCACCAGCTGATTTCATCTGCAATATCACATGATAAACTATCCATATAAGCTTATCTAGTTGAGCTTGAATTTTTGTTTGCTATACTTGCTCAGCTTCTTCACTTCTCATTTTCAAAACTGAATCATTGAACTAGAACACGATTGATTCTCCTACCAAACTTAGTATTTTAGGGATAATTGCAACAAAAAAAAAAAGTATCTTGAAGTATTCACTTTTTGCAAGTTGTCACGGAGAAAATTAAGGAAGATGAAAATTCTTGATTTTTTTATTTTTCTTAATATTTTAAAACTTCAAGGGTAAAATAAACATTTTGAAACAAAATCACGCTAAGTGCAACAAAAAAGACGGGTTCATAGCACTTTTTGCAATTATCAAAGAAAAGAACTACAACTTGCAAAAAGTAAATACCTCGAGGTACTTGTTTGCAATTATCTATCTTTTTACAAGATGTTTATATTGTAGACTTATGAATAATTTAAATTTTGTAAAACGAAAGGAGATACCTGTTTTTCCTTTGTCTGGTAAGTAGAACAAGTAATCCAAATGCAGTCATGATTGCAACCTTTACCGCCTGAGATCATTGAGGGGAAAACAATACTAGTTTTAGAGATTATTACAGATTACTAAAAGTCTGATGTATATATAGTTGAGGAGAAAATATAAAAACCTGCCCAACCAATCCATTTGATGTGTCATCATCCACATAACTCTCCAGCTTTGATTTTCTGGGTCCATGAGATGTTTTCTCACCTTCATCCACATTAACATTACTTCCACTTTGCATCGAATTCTGAAATTGTTTACACATTCATTACAACTTCAGATCAAATACATATAATCAGGTGAATCATAACCATATACAAATGAAGTTTCACATATCATCCCAAGAATTGTTATCAGCATCCCATTAGCTTCTTCCACAACACAACACAAGGAGAAATTACATGTCACTACATTAATTTAAAGTTGTATCAAGTCATCACCTTAAACCTTACTTTTGTATCATTTCATCACTGTAAACTTTCATTCTATATCGATTTACCCTAATGTCCATTGAAAATGACGGGAAAAATATCATTTTTTTTCAAAAATACCTCTAGTAAAAAGATCTGGAAAGATGATGTCATGTCCCCTAAGTATATTTTTTAAAATCAATTTTATTTTATTTTTAGTTTTTCAGACATGGGTATTTTTGACATCTCATACAAATTTTAACATTGTTATGCACAGTAGTACAAGTATAACTGTGGCAAGGGTGACTTGATACAACTTTGAACTAACAGTGGTGGCATGATACAAGTTACAAAAAAACTGGTTGTGACATGTAATTTCCCATATAAAAAGGTACTATTAATAGGCCATCGTTAATTTTATGTCGTAGAGAAACAGCCAAGGCAAGAAACTTTGTGTTAAGTTGGACTACATAATTATACTGACATACAAAAAGTTTATTTGTTCCATATCCTTAACAACAATGTTTGCTTGTGTTCGTGAACAGTCTATTTGCAACATCCAATATCTAAGAAAGCCAAGAGCACTAACCTTCTCTGATTCACAAAAAAATGTTTTTCCTTGATGATATGTGTTTGCCTCAGCCTGCCATCCTCCCATTAGATCTACCACTCGTTTATCACCAGTAGTAACGCACAGTTTCTTTCCTTCATCTGGAAATATCCAAGCCCCAGAGCTTTCTGAGCAATATTCATATCCTTCACTGTTTGATACTGATTGCAACTTATCATTTGAAACTTGTCGTATACGAGAGTTTTTAAAATCTTTTTGGGGGATATTTTCTTGAGAATCTAACTTGTTGGTAGATAGATTAGAGGCTTGGTGTAAAGCTACTTCCTCATTAGGCATTCTACCTGAAACGGTCGGCTCCTCAACTGTGGGCATTACCACCAAAGTTGCAGAAGATCTTTTCTCTTCTTTTTCATCAACTTCTTTATCTAAGACTCGTAAGCTTTTCTTCAAACTTGGGTTTGTTCCTGTAGACTGGATTTGTGCACCTAACTTGTTCAGCTGCCCAGTATCCTTTGATGATTTAGCCCAATCCAAACCTCTAATGGAGCCAATTTGCTCTCCTCTGGCTCTGATATTTACAGGGGTTTCTTGTGATTTCCCTACAAGGAAAGGATTCACTATCTTTCCTGAAATTGGTTGTCCAGACACACTAACAAAAGGAGCTTCCACTCCCACCCGGTTTGATAGGCTTTTTGTAAGTGGTGGCCTTACGCTAGGCCGCATATCCTGCTATTAATGAAGGCTTGTGAATCTCAACTTAAGAAACCCAAGTAATTCACTAGCAATCTAGCATTAATATCAAATGAATAATGCTGTTAAAGAAAGTGTCACTTGACATACCTGAGTTCTACTACCTTCGAATGCACTTATCATTTTCCTTACATTGCTAGGGGTTTTCTTCAATCCTTCAGATCTTGGAGTTGGAGGATCCAACTTGTCACTAGTAGCAATTGCTAATCTTGTACGCCCCAATGAAGACAAAGCTCCTTCTGAGAAAACTTTTTTCATGGTGACTTTGTCGGTGAAGAGAACTCTTTTCTCTTGCAAGTCCCTATGACTGACTTGTGGTTCCTCCACCTGATTCAGTCTGTCAGATTCACAAGCCTTGCCTGCTTCTGATTTTGGAGGATCGATAGTTGATTCTGAGGATGCCAAAGAAGACGAAGCTTCTTCTGTGCAAGCATCTCTCATGGGAACTTCTGATTTCTCTTCTAAAACCTCCTTACCCACTAGTGCTTCCTCAGGTTTATTCTGTTTGCTATTGTCACGATCCCCATATTCCTCCGGTTTTGGAGGGGCAAGATTGGTGTTAGCAGCAATAGCTGATTCTGAGAATTTCAACTTAGATGAAACTTGTTCTGGAGAAACATCTCTCACAGGATCATCACCAGCAGTTAACAGAAGTTTCTTTTTCTCTAACAAATCCTCACCTTCAATGGAGGCAGGAGCAGACAGTAAAGTTTCTTGACTTGTATCTGTATCATTCTAAACAGGCAGAACACCATTAGAAAAAAAACTATAAGTTTCTCTGATTGAAGGCTCACAGACGAGTCACGATGCGACATAAATAATCCTTAACTGGGGTTGTTTCTTTCTGATCATAACGAGATTCACCCATGCTCTTGCTATCTGATTTTAGGTTCTTGAAGGCAGGATTTGTCACCGGATCATCTTGGCTGGACTTTGGTTCTTGAGTTGTTCTTGAATCTTTGATAAGATGGAGCACTCAAAACATTAACAAAAGCCTTCAAGAAGATACAAACACTATATTATACTAACAAACATACGACTAATTGGGGAGAGAAGAGTAAACCTGAGACCTCGGGGTGGAGTTGAGCAATGACTGGAGCATTTTTTTGTTCTCTTTCACTGGTATTCAGTAGCTTATCATGTTTCTTCTTCAATGCAGCTTCTCTCTGCAAAGACATGATATCATTTTACTACATTATAAGAAACAAGAGTTCTTATGGACCGTAAATGGATACATAATTCATGGATTTCCACAGCCACAATGGTTAAGTCTAACAGAAACTGAAGGAATCAAAAAAGAAAAACACAGTACCATCTTACGAATTCTGTTTCGATCTTCATCATTAAGAATGAAGAGCAACTTCATATGCACATACCCACCACCTTCGAGGGGAAATATGTCATCCCAGAAACCCTTTTCAATTACCAACTTGGTCTGCACATCTGCCCCAAAAAAACAACACCAAACACCATCCTCTTAAGCCTATAACCTTATTTCGAAAGCTTTAAATTTTCATATAAACCAAAAACAACCTGTGTGTGAAATTTCATTCCCCTCAGCATCCTGTAGAGTGACAACCAAATCGTTGCGAAGTGTAGTTAATGGGCTGTGCCAAAATCAGAACCCAATTAGCAAAGAAACTCAATGCAATCAATTACAAAATGACCATGGAAATGGGTAATTAGGGATCATTACAAGAACAAGTCTCCTTTGTCCTGGGTTATGTACTCTTTTTTTCCCAAGGAAACTGTAGTGCGCAATATAAGAAAAGAAACCCATTAAGATTTTGAGCTCAAGTGCACAACTTAAAGAAACCCATTCAAGATTTTGAGCTCATATTGCTGACTTCAATCAGAAAGTGAAACTGGTCATACCCTTAATGCACATTTGTGATTTTGGCAGTGAAGATTGAATGCCCATGAAATCAACAACTGAAGTGAATCAAACAGAAGATAAGACTATTATCAGTGTGGATGATTACAGTAGGGAAAGTAGATTGAGAGTCAATAGGAAAACCTGAAACTTGTATGGTCCCTGGCATTTGATTGAAGAAGTGAGACCCGGATAGAGAGCTAAAACCCAGAAACTCTGTGGAAGTGCAAGTTTGGAGGCAAAAGAAATGGAGTTGAGCAGCAAAAAAGGGAGAGAGAGATGGGAATGGAGATTGGGGTATCAAAAATGTGGACATGGTTTGGCCGTTGGGGACCCCACGAGCTTCAACTTATTTATATATCACCATTCATCACCTATCATTAACATTGCGAGACACAAAAACTCATGTATCTCTACTTTGTCTTTAATGTGATGTTGTAGGGCTCAAAGCATTCACAGGGCTGTTGCTAAAAGAAGAAGGAATTGGGATGTGGAGTAGAGTTCGTAATTTATATTTTAAAATAATCATCTATGAATTTGAAATTGTACGAGAATAAGGTTTTAATATTGTATCATATTTGACAATTTTTCCTCTACGTGCACTCACATGAGTGATGAGTCAATGATTTATGTATTGTTATATGTAGATCGCTTGTATCCTTTGATTCTGATATGTGTAATAGATAATATTTTTTTTTTAACTTTAAGCATGCATATAATTAAAACATAAACGTTCGAAGACACCGATCATAGAAGGGTTATCGGAAAAAACAATATCTAAAGGACATAATCCAACAAAAGAACCAAAAAATCCAAACATCGTGGGACTAACAAGAAAGTAAAAACGATCTATCAACTCATAGAGTTGGAACTGCTCGAAAGGTGTCAGTAGGGTGATGATGCAGTAACAGTCAAAACCTTCGGTACAACTACTGATGACGGGGAGTTAGGGCGGAGCGTGCCTGTTACCGGATAAGGTGTGGTGTATTGTTGGACTGAGTACTCCTCTGGGGGTTCAACTGACTTCATCCTCCCTCGGATGATAAATGAGGGCGCTAGAGACACGGAGATGCTGGCTCTCGAGATGGTAGGAGAGAACATTATCGATACTTGGTGGTACCTTTGCCCATTGAAGACCAGTAAGAAGGCGGTACATGCGAACCCCTCGCCGGTCCTTCTGCTACTCATTGGGAGAGGCTAGGGCACGTAGCACCCCTCGCAGGTTTCCCAGTATCTCCAACGTAGTCTTCCGAGTCCCCCGGCTCTGGACCTCCCACTTCCATCGGGGACATGCCACCTAATCAACTACTAAGGAAGTTCAAACCACCAGGAGAACTTGTAACCATCGCGACCACTCGATGCCCTAATCTCATCCGGTATTGACCTATGTGAGGCCAAACCAATGGTGCTGAAGACACCATTGCTCCCTCGTTGTTGGTCCTCCCTTACCGACATTGTACATGAATCACGGCCTTCATTTATGGATCCAATCATATATATGCAAATAACTGACGTGTAAAAACGGGACACGTAATACTCAACTACCCTAACCTACAGTTTCTCCCATTTTAACGGTGACGGCGACTTCCCTGCTCGTCTGGATATAACGGCGTAACTGAGTCATAACTCGTCTCCTTCCCTAAGACGACTCATTGGTCATTGACGACGACGGTCCACCATCCACTTCCGCTCCCCAGCCTTGCATTTCACTCCACACCCACCTCTCTCTCTCTAGAAAGCTACCTCTTTTCTCTCTCCAAAACGCGACCCAGATCACTCCGATACGGCCCATTGAAGCTGAACCAGGACCTACGGTCGATTTCGCCGAGACCGATATGGGTTCCGAAAAGCAGAAGCCGATTCAGATTCCAGTCGAAGACCCTCCAAGCCCGTCCGCTGCTCTGCTCTCCTTCAACACCGACTCCCAATCGGATCCTCCGCAGAAACCCGCCACCACCGTCCTCTTCATCTCCCTCATACTCGTCACTTGCGTTGCCCTCTCCGCCGCCTCCGCCTTCGCTTTCCTCTTCTTCTCCTCCACCTCCTCCTCCT
The DNA here is from genome assembly GCA_036897745.1 of Erodium moschatum. Lineage (NCBI taxonomy): Eukaryota > Viridiplantae > Streptophyta > Magnoliopsida > Geraniales > Geraniaceae > Erodium > Erodium moschatum. The sequence goes on along the minus strand of JAYMSV010000960.1, from coordinate 7,274 downwards.
CGCCGAACCTAACTCAGTCAACGGCCCGTCCCCTCAAAAAGCTCACCCGCCCAGTCGTGATTTTGGTTTCCTCAGATGGGTTCCGATTTGGGTACCAATTCAAGACCGAAACGCCCAACATCGGCCGGCTGATCGCCAACGGAACGGAGGCCGAGAGGGGTCTCATTCCGGTGTTCCCGACCCTCACTTTTCCGAATCATTACGCGATTGTGACTGGTCTCTATCCGGCTTATCACGGCATAATCAACAACCATTTCGTGGATCCACAGACCGGCGACAAATTCAGCATGGCCAGTCACGAGCCCAAGTGGTGGTTGGGGGAGCCTCTCTGGGAGACCGTGGTCAACCACGGGCTCAGGGCTGCTACCTATTTCTGGCCTGGCTCTGAGGTAAAGAAAGGTTCCTGGTCTTGTCCTGATAAATTCTGTCAAAACTATGATAGTTCTGTTCCCTTTGAGGATAGAGTTGATACTGTTTTGAGCTATTTTGATTTGCCTAGTACTGAGATGCCTGTGTTCATGACCTTGTATTTTGAGGATCCTGATCACCAGGGTCACCAGGTTGGACCTGATGATCCTCAAATAACTGAAGCTGTTGCTAGAATCGATAAAATGATTGGGAGGTTGATTGATGGTTTGGAGAAAAGAGGGGTTTTTGAGGATGTGACTATAATCATGGTGGGTGATCATGGGATGGTGGGTACTTGTGATAAGAAGCTCATGTTCTTGGATGATTTGGCACCTTGGGTTGAAATTCCAAGTGATTGGGTGCTTTCTTATAGTCCGTTGCTTGCTATCCGTCCACCTTCAGGGGTTGATCCGTCAGCTGTTGTTGCAAAAATGAATGAAGGATTGAAATCTGATAAGGTTAACAATGGGAAGAACTTGAAGATGTATCTTAAGGAAGAGCTGCCAAGTCGGCTTCATTATGTAGCTAGTGATCGAATTCCACCTATAATTGGGTTAGTTGAGGAAGGTTTTAAGGTGGAGCAGAAGAGAACATCTAGGCAGGAATGTGGTGGAGCGCACGGGTATGACAATTCATTTTTCTCTATGAGGACCATCTTCATTGGCCATGGTCCTCAGTTTGCAAGGGGGCAAAAGGTCCCATCTTTTGAGAATGTCCAGATATACAACTTGGTCACCTCCATTCTCAAGATACAGGGTGCTCCCAATAATGGGTCTGCAACGTTTTCAAAGTCTGTTCTATTGTCTACTCCATAGAGTCCATGAATGGAGGGATAGTGCATGCTTTTGTTCTTCCTGATGCCATGTTGTTATGTCTTTGCTTAGGCGTACAAGGATGAAGAAGCTCTCCTGAAAAGGTAAGAACATCAATTACCTCGGGCTTACATATCATTGTCACGAGTAGTTGTAGTAATAATGGGATTCCTTTTTCTTTGGCTTGAATTCAAACTCCCATTTAGTCAGAGTTGAACATGTAAGGAATGAAACCTAGTACTTGATCGCCTGTATTTACTGAGGTTGAAAGAAATATTAAGACTTAATGAAGTGTGGGATTATACTTTTAGTTTTGTTTACCTGATGCATTTTTTATGTGGATCATGCACTGAACTACATATAAGCTTTTTATTATCTTACTCCTTTAATCACACATCAGAATTTCTCTATTATCTGGCTCTAGATGGGTTTTTAACTTTTAACTTTTAACTATTGCAATGTCTGCATGTTTATAGAATCTTAAGAAGTCGCATTCAGTTGAAAGACATCAACATAGATACTAAAAATGTGTTCTAGGTTAGTGCATATCATAACTAGGTGATAAGCCATATTCTGCTTTCATATTACTGGCATGAGCTGATGAGCATAGTACTCCCAGAATCCATTCTATGATCATAACCAGGTCACAACGTTTTGTTGAAACAACTAAGTTCTTGTCTATATGTTTACCTAATACATTACCCCAGAATCACCCTTAGGGTCAAGGGCATTTTTGTCTTTTTGCAAAAATAGCTATATGCATTTTTTTTGGAAGTTTAGGTAGCTGCAGAATAACGTTTTGAAGTTGAGAATAGTTATGTGCAAAAAAACATGTACTATGTAATAACTATATGCAATTAACCCTTATCTTTACGCAGTCTTGCAACTTTTGGTGCTTGTTTTGCTTGTGTTTTTTTTAATGTTCAATAACTTGATATACTTGCAAGAGTTTAATAAAACCTACATTTTTTCTCTCATGCATCATTTTGTAGCATTTATTGATTATGAATTGTTGAAGTATAATCTCACGTGTAACAAAGTGAACGTTCTGATATATATAATTTGGTTTTAAGAGCTTTCATTGACCAAACAGTGATGGTTACAGAGACTTGCTATTATGTTTAGACAGCAGGATAAAGAATTAAGTTTCATACTTGAGCATGAAGCAATGTTTTAATTTGAATGTCAACAGCTGTTAGGTTTGAGCTGATTATTGGTGATTTACAGAAGTGGATATATGACTATGATGTTCCAACTTTCTTCTCCTTTGATAAGAATAAGCCGTTGACCTTAAACATTAACATATTAAAGGTACTGGAATGATAGAATCAAAATATTCTTAAGTTGTTGGATGAATGTTCTAATCCAAAAAAGGAACTGAATGTATATCCTGAAACAGCATGGTTTAATTACAAGTTCAGAAGATAAGAATTCGCTAATTAATATATATAAAAAGTCTAAATCCTCTGTCTTATGATATAAAAGAAATGGTGTAACCTCCCATTATGTGCCATGATTGTTGAGTTTTAAGATTGTATAATCATAATTTTCTTTTGAAAAGAATGATAAGAGAAGAGGGTATTGTGTGTTACAACTTATGCGATAAAATCTATTTTCGATCTTACAAAATATTCATAACCTGAATTCGATCCCATGAACAAACATTAAGTTTTTATTTAGCATTTATAGCTATACAAATATATTGATCACATCAATGCTCAAAGAGTTAATCATGTATGGATTACCATAAATATTTGTATATGTCATTATAAAGAGTAAAACGACATGATACCAACTATCTAATATATAACGTTATTAGAACATAAAATGATTTAAATACTGTTTTGTTTCAAACCAAATAATTGAAGCAGAAGACTTTTGCAAATGATAAAATTATGGTTGGAATTCAAAAGAGAAACACTTGATATATAAATGGATGATGGCTGAGTTATATATTGAACTACGAAATGAAGCCGAGTTTGGTGCAGTGAATGATATTAAAGATTTATTTCTATGAAACCTAATATTTTTTTGAGCGTAAAAGAACTTCATTAATTAGAACAGAGACATTACATGTTGTGGACTCCGAAAGGTCCGAACAAAGACCTTGTGATAAACTAGACCGCCTTGGTAATAACCTAGCCGGGTCGAAACGGTTTTTTGAAGGCTATAGAAGCCACTAGCTAACTGAAACCTAATATTATTTATTATAAAGTTGAAATTTGTACTAAAATATACTATATTAGAAAAAAACGTAATTGAATATTTTCAAACTTATTTATCATATTTTTTTTAGAGAATCATTGGCTACATTATATATCAATATGAAGTTATACGTACAAACTGTTAGACATAAACAAACGACGTAACAAAAAATGCACATAAACTTATACTAAATTCAGTTATTTGTGCAAACTGAATTAAACTCAAAACATTTCTTACAAGGATCTGCCTTAACTACTGGATGCCCCATTGAAAACATTTTTTTTGGGTACTTATATCAATCAAATCAACCATGAAATTTTAAGATTGACAAAGAATAAAAATGGATGCAATTTAAATTGTTTGATCTGAAAAAACTAACATATATAGATATCCCAACCAATTTAAGGTTGTGTTTGTTTTAGGGTTATTCGAAATGCTACTACCCACTTTTACTCGGCCTAGAAAACCGTTAGCCAAACACGGCCTTATGGAGGGTGGGTATACCGTAAATAAAGAGGTACAAGAGCAACGATATTACAAAAGAGAAGCATTTTGCTGGGTACGATTTGGTCCACACAAACCCAACAGAGAGAAAAGAGCTCAAGTGTGTCCATGGCTTCTCTTCGAGCTCATGCGGCTCATCAATAATTTCTTCCTATACTATATATTTCCTGTATTAATTTCAACTATCCGATTTTTGGGGGTTTTTTCGAAAATTTACATCTTTCCCTCTTCTTCAGCATCGAGAACATCATCGTCTAGATGGCCGACGTTGTTCGATTATCGTTGCCGTCACTCCGCTTCTCTTCCTCCCTTCTCAGCTCCATCGCTTCCTCTTTCAATTCTTTCCACCCGGCTCTCGCCCCCACCCAGAAATTCGATATGAAGATCCATTCCCTTTCTAATTCGTCTGTCGAAGCTGTTGCAGGGTTCGCTTTAAGACCCAGGAATCAATTCGACTCCTTTAAGGTATATCTTTGTTTTTTGTTTAGATTATATACATTTTTATCGCTGAATGTTATTGTTGTAGTTTTGTCTGTGGAAATTATGTGAATTCATTTGAACCCTTATGTTCAATTGGAGGGCTATGCAATGTTTTTGTCTCGATTAGGAACCTCATCATGGTTCCGGTTGAATTTTGGATTCTTGTGTGATTTATCTGCATTGCAAATTAAGTTTAACTGGTGTTGAAGTATAATCCTGGTCACATCAACTAAAAAGGTTGACTTTTGAGTTCTGGAGCCTGAGCATGACCCAATGTGTGTAGTCCTGTTTTAACATTTTACATGGTTGTGGTTGACATGATATGTGTATTCTTATTGTGAAAATTTACAAGGGAACCTATCTGCTGAGTTTGTCCATGTTCGATTAAGCTGTAAGCTTAAACGTGGGACAGGTTGTTGTTTAAACCCTTTGGTTATTAAATAGCTTGTTGTAGTAGCTATCGTGTTCCCTATTTCTTTGCTAGCAATTCTCCATTGCTGTCCACTTTCCCTCTCTCCATAACTCAATAACTCAATCCGGGTTACCGACAAAGCTAGACTGGGGGTTAAGTCGTTCTTCTTTAGATGTCCTTGCTGAATATATATGGAGTTACTTTGAGATATTTGATTAGTGCGTAAGTTGGTTTATTATCCAATAAAAATATTTACCTAGCGGTTCATTTATATTTTAGAGCTCTAAGAAGTTAGAGGAATATGATCATTGAAAAGGAAACTTATCTGGACACTATCCACCTATTCTAGTTTTTCTTTTTCTTTTTCAAGCATACTGCCACTGGATATGACTTAGTCTGACACAGACAAGGAAAGAGCAGCTGCTTTGAATCACCCGAAAAATTAGATAGTATTTCGTATCAGGACTGCTAAAATCAAATCTTTTGTTACACATATTTATAGCTCTCAGCTAAGAGAAGCTAAATAAATCGTACAATTCGTCCAATATATATATTTCAGTCAGCAGCGAACTAATCTTATACAGTCCTGACTAATTTGTTAAAATAATCAGCTTTCATCTACCTTCTAATGATGGGAACATGAATCGTTCTCTTTCGTCCTCAAGCCTTTTGTGTAATGCTGAATTTGTCATGTAGTAAGTATTTTTTTAATCAGATCATGTAGTAAGTATATCAACAAGCCTTTTATGTCCGATTGGGTTCTATCTCACCTCTTGGAGGTCAGAGGTTCAAATCCCAATGGATACATCTGCTCAGTAGGATTTCCCCACTTTCTTGCTGATAAAAAAAATCAACAAGCCTTTTATGTATCTTACTTCAAAGGTGAAAATCTGGCTAGAATGATGGCTTATAGGTTATGTATTTGAATCTATGTTTGTTGAAAACTTGTATTTGTGATATTTTCTGATAATGAAACTATTGTCATATAATTTTCATATGTCTTATTTTGTCGCTGGTTCACTTCAGGTACATGCAACTATTGCGGAAACCGAGCAGCCAAAATGGTGGGAGAAGAATGCTGGACCAAATATGGTTGATATTCATTCGACTCAAGAATTCTTGAGTGCTTTAAGCCATGCCGGAGATAGATTAGTCATTGTTGAATTTTATGGAACATGGTGTGCTTCTTGCCGAGCATTGTTTCCCAAGGTAAATCACCTTCGTTTACACATATGGTAATGTCCACTATTAATACTTTTTATATTAACTGATCTTCTTTCAGTGCCTCCCTAGGATCTCCTAATCCAGTCTTTTAGAACTCATTATTTATTTTGTTGGCTATTAAACTGCATGAGTTTCATCTTCATATGCTGTACAAACTTACCAAGCCTAAAAATCATCTATATTTTGAGGAGCCATATGGATTTAGTAATCAATTCTGAATTCTGGCAGCTATGCAAGACAGCTGCAGAACACCCTGAAATTCTATTTTTGAAAGTGAATTTTGATGAGAACAAGCCGATGTGCAAAAACTTGAATGTTAGAGTGCTTCCTTATTTCCACTTTTACCGAGGAGCTGATGGGCAGGTTGAGTCCTTTTCATGTTCACTTGCTAAGGTAAGCATGATAAGAGTGATATAGTAATGTAGGTGATTGATTTACTGTGAATTCTAACTCACTACCATTACAGTTTCAGAAAATTAAGGATGCTATTGAAACACACAACAAAGCCCGGATTAGCAGCGGGCCGCCCAAGGGGGTTGGAGATCTACAACTGGAAACTTCATGTGCTCCAAAGGACAAACCAGAGTAACTTGTGCACATGATTCAAGCCACTGTGGATTCATATATACTTGTTCACAGCAAATGAATCGATATAGGCGAGTTTATATCCAAATATTATGTATATCTGCATCTTTCATTGTATACATGAATGTCTGCAAGTTAACCAGAGTGTATTTGTGTAACAGTGTATGTATTTATTCATAGCAGATGATTTCAGTAAATGTCTGTTGCAATCCAATTGTAATTGCCTTAACTCAGGGTGTTTTTTTAGTGCTCTGATCTTTTAGCATTAGCAGTGTTGTTCATTGAAAATAACTACGGCTCTTGTTGATATTATTGTTAAATAGGTGGATTTGAAGTCAGAAGTTCCAATCTCTAAATTAAGTGTTTACTTTGGGTAACTTAAGTATATAGTTAAATTAGCATCTACAAATATTACCTTTGAACATCTCCCCATCTTTATAGTATTTCAATAACAAAATATCATAAAAATATTAGTATATTAAATTATTATAATTATAATATCGGATATACCATTATAATAAATAAACTATCATTCACCATGATCGCGTTCTGGGGTTCCGGTGTCGAGATAGTTCGGTCCCCTCCAGCTTTCCTTTGTCGTTACGCCATAAAAAAAACATGTGTCCATTTACTTCATAGTCTAG
>JAYMSV010000959.1:0-14327 GCA_036897745.1 Erodium moschatum | reverse complement strand
CGAAGAAGCTCGCTTCCCCATTTCCGTTTCTTCCTTCCTTCCCTTCCCCTGTTAATGTTGTGTTATTCTCAGAGACAAAAATAAAAAAGGAATTTTTAGAACAGTAAGCTGAGGAGTCTTCAAAAAGCAAATATCAAAGCTTGCATTTTGGAGTAATTCTGAATCTTGTCTCTCCACAGACTCCTTTTCTCATCTCTCACCTCTCAGTTTTTGTCTCTGGACTGAGTTTCTGCAACATATTCTGCTTCTCCTTCCCGGGTATGTCTGCTGAATCATAGCCACTCCTTCTCCTTCCTCATGGTTTCTCTGTTTTGCTTCATGGGTTTGTTTTGTTTTGTTGTGTTATGTGGTGTGTGTGTGTTTTGATTTTCTCTCATGCTTCTGTCTCTTTCTGATGTGTTGTTATCTTCTGCTTCTGGGTTTCTTCCTTTTTCTCTGTCACGGGCCTTTTTGTTCATCCTTTCTCGTTTACAAGCAAAAAAATCGTTCCTTTTCTGGTTTATTGCTACAGTTTTGTGAATTTATAGAATGACTGAGTTGCAGATGTTGTGATATAGGTTTATGGTTTTGTCTTGATGGCTATGGAGAAATCAAAACCAGACTCATGTTCTCCTACTTGTGTCCTTGAGGACTTCTTGAGGAGCTCAGAATTCGAACCTAAGACCTCGGATTCTGAAACTAAGCAGAACCCAAAACCCTCTTCTCGTTGGAGAGGGTTTGTGCAATTACTGAGAAACAGATCGAAGAAACAACTAGACACATTGCATCCCCTCAATTCCCTGAAGAACTCACTCAGGAGATGCAGCAGCATGAGGGAGACCAGCTCAATGGTGCCTAATTTTCTAGTCAGCACGGGCTCGTTAGGTTCAGCTTCTCCATGGAAGAGCTACAGCCTCCACGAGCTCCAAACCGCAACCAACAACTTCAGCCAAGGTTCATTACTCACAGCAGGATTTGGATTGTTGGTTATAGTCGGATAATAATAGTTGTGTGTTTGTAACTTCATTGAATGGATTGTTTGTGCAGATAATCTTATTGGGAAGGGAGGATATGCTGAAGTATACAAAGGGCGCTTGCAGGATGGGCGCCTCGTGGCAATCAAGCAGCTTACACGAGGAACACCGGATGAGATCATAGGAGGATTGTTGTCTGAGCTTGGGATCATGGCTCATGTGAACCACCCAAATACCGCTAAACTGATTGGCTATGGGGTTGAGGGAAAAATGCACCTTGTTCTTGAATTGTCTCCTCATGGAAGCTTAGCTTCCCTGCTATATGGTCAGTTCAATGCAAGTATAAACTGAAAAGCTTGATGTCAATGTGTCTTCTTAAGTAACGAGGTGGCTATCTTATTACAGGTTCGAAGGAGAAACTCAAGTGGGGTATTAGGTTTAAGATTGCACGAGGAACAGCTAAGGGTTTGCTATATCTTCATGAGGGCTGTCAGAGGAGAATCATCCATCGGGATATCAAGGCAGCAAACATTCTGCTCACAAAGGATTTTGAGCCTCAGGTACCACTCAAACTGTTATCGGGGTCCAAGTGTTAGGTGTGTTCACATGTGAGTCAGGAGTTTCACATCGAACAGTTAAAAAATAAAAAAAAGACTTAATATACACATTGGACCTATAAAGGGTAATCTTTTGAGTCACGTGGGGTGACCAATGTGTACATTATGGGTTTCAATTCAAATAGTCAGGTGATCAGATAACTAGGTTCATAGACTAACAATTACATAGAGCTTACCTTTGTTTTGTTAAGCTTTGCCTCTTTTTTAACTGACTTGTATTTAGATTTGTGATTTTGGGCTTGCAAAATGGCTACCGGAGCAATGGACTCACCATACTGTATCAAACTTCGAAGGCACATTTGGGTTTGTAGTTCTTAGACCCAAAAACTTTGTTTCCATTTGCTCTACGCTTAATGATATTCCTTCTGAAATGTTTTCTTTCTATGTTTGACCAGCTATCTTGCTCCCGAGTACTTAATGCATGGAATAGTAGATGAGAAGACAGATGTTTATGCTTTCGGGGTGCTGCTATTGGAATTAGTCACCGGGCGCCGAGCTATAGATTACTCGCAAGAAAGCGTTGTTCTATGGGTATGGCTTTGTAACACCCACACATGTTGTATAAAGTTAAGTAGATGGGCATTGCTGACTTGGGTAAATTTCTTATTTTAGGCCAAACCATTGCTGAAGCAGAACGCTATCAGAGAGCTTGTGGATCCTGCCCTTGGTGATGAGTATGACTCAAGACAGATGACTCTGGTGCTCTTGGCTGCATCATTATGCATTCAACAGTCTTCGATTCGACGACCCTCTATGACTCAGGCATGTTTGGAAACCCATCTTCCTCGATTATTAAAACTAAACAGAGCTGACTTAACCATGATTACTAGATGCTGGTTGAATTTGTAGATATTTTAGGCTGTTACTTTTTCACATGTGCATGTGCTTGAGTTATTTATAGACTTATTGCTTTCATTTAGTTGGAAAATAGACCTTATCTTGAAAGAAAAGGTCCAAGGAGAAAGTTACGAAATGTCTAGGTTCTTCTGCAAAAGGAATTCTTAACTCGAACATAGGCTTAGCTACGGAACTTTCAAATACTTTGTGGTTAAGTTTGATTTGTTATGCTACCACATAATTAGAATATCCCAAACATGGTGTGCAGGTTGTGGATCTTCTAGACGACAACCTCAGCTGCTTGAAGATGATGAAGAAAGGCCGGACTCAACACTACAGACGAGCTTTGCGCCAGGACTTTTACGATGCACAAGATAACACCTTGACTTAACATACCAACCTCAAAATTGTTGGCTGATGAATCAACTGCGTAGGGTCAAGGTTTTTGGTCCTAACAGAGTTTATCCATATCCGAGGTGAAGGAAGAACAAGATGATATGAGCATGTAACAAGTCCATGTACATACCAGCAAAGAGTTGTCAATTTGTATAATTATTGAGGAACAGAACAGGTGATACTATTTTTTTCTTCTTCAACATCCTTGTACATGAAAAACATCCAAGGAAAGAGATGAAGTTGCTACAATTCTGTTGCCACGTTAAGATATATATATCTATGTATAATTCAGATAATTAATGCAGATATAGTTTCGTTCTCGTTCAAAATTGGTGCTAACCAATTAAAAAATGATCAAAAAATTTAATCATTACACACCCGAAACCGAAAACATTACGTTTTAAAGCATTTGTTGTCAAGTTTGATTTGCCGGCGTTATGAAAACACCGAAAACACGACGATTTAAGTAACGTTATTAGTTAATGTTCCTTACATGTATACTTAGCAGATGACTCATATATATGTTGAGGGAATAGGTACAATGATTGACAATTATGACTGTTCTTGGCACGATAAGCTCATATCAGTCTGTTTTTTTAGCCCCTGGGAAGTTAATGGACTACAAACCAATTTATTTTTACCAGGTTAAAAGAAAAGAAATAAATCATTTTATTTATTTTTAGCCTCCATTGACCTAGATGACTGCAGATGCCCTTAAAGTATCCAACATTGGACTGGAAGGTGCTGGTGGGATGGATGCGTCGACGGAGAGGAGGCTGGGAGGGCCAGCGGTGGGCTCAACGCCGGCTGGGAGCAAAAGTGTGAAAAATAAGACACTTATCACCACCACTTACTACCTAGCATTGTAGGGTGGTGACTATTTGTATTGACTTATCATCAAAAAATTATTTTTTTATTCTCCCCACTAACACCTCACCGTCAGCGACTGCTGGCGGCGTTGTGGATGCTGGAGTGTACTAAAACGTAGGAGGTTGCGCGTGGGCGTGGGAAGCGAGTTCTACCGAGACCCAATGGGTTTAGTTTAGAGCTTATCAGCACGCTACTCCACGTCCCCAAGCCACGCCGACGACCCATAGCGCATCGGTGTCGTCATTTAGGAAATGGACGGCCACGATTGTTTCGGTGTCGTCATTTAGGCCCAATTTGAGCAGCACATCTGGGCCGAACCCATCATCACAACCGTTGATTGATTACTCTAGCATAGTAGCATTGGCTGTTGTGTCGTGTAAACAAGAACATAAATAAAAATAAATAAAATATTCCCTCCAAATTGCGTATCGTAAATGCGTTTATTTTCTGAATCTCCGCTATTTAAGAAAATAAAGAATTAGATTAGCGCGTAGAATAAATTTAAAAATAAACTTTAATTATGATATTAATTACTTGGTTGATTGATGAGTTCATCAAAACTAGAGGAGGGAGGAGAAAGAGTCTATCTCTCAGAGAAATGAGAGAAAGCGAAAGAGAGTAGAGGGAGAAAGAGGAGCTTGTACATACATATATAGATATGGATTGAGAGAGAGATTGAGAGATAAGCTTGAGGGGCTTGTCCGAGGCTTGGGCTTGAAGTCAAACATTAAAACTGATTTGTTCTTCAGATTTTGGGTCCGCGTTTGTTTAATCTCCGACGGAGGTCGTTTAATCGGATGATCGCCTCCGATTGGGAAATTTCGTCGGCGGGGCTGCGGTTGGTGAGGGCTCGGCGGAGTCGGTGGTCGTTCTGAGAGCTTTGCCAGGCGGAGGATGAAGAGAGGAAAGGGGAGGAACAACGGATTGTTGCCTAATTCCTTGAGGATCATCTCTTCTTGCCTCAAGACGGTTTCGACCAATGCGAGCACTGTCGCCTCCACTGTTCGCTCCGCCAGTGCCTCCGTCGCCGCTTCCGTTTCTTCACGCTCTGAGGATCTCAAGGATCAGGTTTGAGACGACTTCATCTCCGTTGTTTTCAACTTTATCTGTATAGCCCCATTACTGCTAACTATGGGTTAGTTGTAGTTGTTGGTCGTTAAGCTTTCTATTCTGCTTGTAGGGATTGTAGTTTCTGCCTTTTGGAGCAGGTAAGGCCAAAATTGGAATGGAACCTTCAATTAATTTGTAGGGTGTAAAGGGGGAAACTGAAAAGCTAAGTTTGTAGTTATCCAGATGAAATTTAGCCCAAGAGAGTATTTGGAATTAGTGCTTATGTGAGTTTATTAGGAAATGTGGAACCTTAATTATTGGTGTTAGCATTTGGGATGGTGGCAAATCTGTGTAGGATTTATGTGATCAGGCAGCAGTCCTAAACTTATTATGGCTTTTTGGTGGGATAGTTGAAAAACGGCAATCATTCTATCTGCTTACACAAAAATAATTAATATACAGTTTCAAACTGGTCTATGGTAAAAGACCCATTGTGGCAAGAGGAAACTAGAGAAAGCTATACATAGTTATTCGACTGGTACGATAATCTTGCAAACATTTGACTAAGATGAATAAACACAATGATATTATCTTATCCGCTATAAGCTAATGGGAGAAAATCCTTTTCTAGAGCCCGCCTCAGAACTAATACACCATGGCTGTCGGACTTCTTTTCATGTTGAAAGTGTTATAAATTTCTTAAGCACTTGATCAGTTGACCTCTGCAATTTCATTACAACTTTGTCATATCATAGTTCAGTTATAGGTGCATTTAGGCCTAATTGGTTATATTTAAGCTGATGGGATTGCTAACTGATTATAGAAGCCTGAATAGTTCTGTATAGATGAACTTTAAATTTTAAGCATGCCTTAGTTTGAATAAGTATGAATGCTGGTAACTGAACATGGAGGGAACCTGTTATGTATCCGGCCAATGCTCTTGGCATACGGGAGATAATCATTTTGAGAATGCTCTGGTTTCACTTAAATTATTCTTTTTTTATTTTTTTGTATACTTCGCAGTCTTGCATTTTTGTTGTTTCTAAATCTAAGTATATGTTGTATAATGCCACCTTACAGTTTCGGTCCATTAGTATTGTTAGAGGATGCCATTCAGCCTTTTCTTTTGGTTTGAATCTATTTTTGAAAGGTAGGAATCTTTATCCCTTGATTTTTCCAGTTGTTCCTCTTAGTCACGAAACCGTATTTAGGGAGGTGATTTATTACTTATTTTTTTCTCAATTGACAGGTGACCTGGGCTGGGTTTGACAGACTTGAGCTTTGGCCGTTCGTATTCAAACATGTGCTCTTACTTGGTTATCATAATGGTTTTCAAGTCCTTGATGTTGAGGATGCATCTAAATTCAGTGAACTGGTTTCCAAGCGTGATGGTCCAGTCACATTCTTGCAGATGCTTCCCTTCCCTGCAAAGACTGATGGGGATGAGGGGTTCAGCACATCACATCCTTTATTGCTGGTTGTTGCCGGAGAAGACACAAATGGTTTAAGTGTTGGTCAGACTCCTAGCAATTTGGGTGGGGTGGGCAGAGATGGTAATGTGGATTCTCAATCTGGAAACCATGTGAACTCTCCTATGGCTGTTCAGTTTTACTCTTTGAGGTCTCACTCATATGTACATGTTCTGAGATTCCGGTCAGCTGTGCGAATGGTAAGATGCGGTCCTCGGATAGTAGCTGTTGGTCTGTCAACACAGGTAAGGCTGCTAATCTGACATTCAGTAGAACTTGGAGCACCCAATATGTAAGATAGTCATATATTTATGCTACTTTTGCATATTTGATGGATATTATTGTTAATGTGTCCTGGACAAGGCCTAATCTAGCCTAAAAAAAACTATCCTCCTCTACAAACAGTGAAGAGTCTTGGAATCATGAAATTTAATTGCAGTAAACATTTTTATTCAGTCCATTATTGGAAGTTGGTCTGTTTCTCAGTCTGACCAATTATAATTTTGTGACAAGATTTAATGGCTGATTCAGCTTCATAATTTCTGTGGCAGATATACTGCTTTGATGCCCTCACTCTAGAGAGTAAATTCAGTGTTCTCACATATCCAGTTCCTCAGTTGGCTGGGCAAGGGCCAGTTGGGGTTAATGTTGGCTATTGTTCTATGGCAGGTGGTCCAAGGTGGTAAGCTTATGCTTCCGATAGCCCACTAATGCCCAGCACTGGACGCTTAAGCCCCCAAAACCTTACTCCTCCGGGTGTTAGTCCATCAACATCACCAAGCAGCAGTAGTTTGATGGCTCGTTATGCAATGGAGTCTAGCAAGCACTTAGCAGCTGGCATTATTAACCTTGGTGGCATTGGATACAACACCTGGTCCAAGTCCTGTCAAGAACGGCTTCCTGACGGATCTAATTCTCCAGTATCATCAAATTCATTCTGGAAAGCTGGTAGACTTGCAGGAGCAGATGCGGATAATGCAGGGATGGTTAGTATAATACTGTATGTTGGAAGCATTAGTACTTGAATGTCCTGTTCGCTCAGAATGAAAATCTATATTTTCCTCTAGTGTAGGCCCTTAAACCTTGAAATCGTAACGAAATGCTGGAACTTGGGGTCAAATTGGAAGATTTCTCCTTTGGAATAAGCTGCATACTAAAAACCGTGTCATGAAATACCTTGCATTGTTTACTTGTAGCATTGTGTAGACAGTCTTCAAATAAAGTTGATTACTAATTAAAGGACATACAAATGACTTTGTTTTCTGTTCAGCAAATTCCCCATGATATTCCCTAGGTTCCAGTAAACATTGTAGCCTTAACTGGTCAGCCACAAGTATCTTGGCTTTTGGTGGGATTGTAAATCTTCATTGGATGGTTGGTTGCAGGTTATTGTTAAGGATTTCGTTTCAAGAGCTATTATATCGAAATTCAAAGCACATGCCAACCCAATATCTGCACTATGTTTTGATCCTAGTGGGACCCTTTTGGTTACTGCATCAGTGTACGGGAACAACATAAATGTATTCCGTATCATGCCATCTGGCAAACGTAGTGGATCTGGTGCCCAAGATTACGAATGGAGTTCTTCTCATGTGCATCTTTATAAGCTGCATCGTGGAATAACATCAGCTGTTAGTATACATTTAAATCTCATATTTTTGTTATCATACCTGTTTCATATGGTTTATATTAATGTATTTCTGTTTTTCTTTTCACTGTTCTTCAATTGGTAGATAATTCAAGACATATGCTTCAGTCACTACAGCCAGTGGATTGCTATTGTTTCATCCAAGGGGACTTGCCATGTTTTTATTCTGTCTCCTTATGGCGGTGATGCTGGATTTCAAACTCCTGCTTCTCAAGGTGAAGAAGTGCCTTCAATATTTCCAGTTCTGTTCTCACCTTGGTGGTCTACTTCATCTTGCTCCTCTAGGCAGCAATCTTTTCCACCCCCAGCACCTGTTGTCCTTTCTGTGGTTAGCAGGATAAAATATAATGATTCTGGTTGGCTCAACACAGTGAACAATGCTGCTGCTTCTGCAACAGGAAAGGCTTTTGTGCCATCTGGGGCGGTTGCTGCTGTTTTTCATAATTCTATTTTTCACAGTGTTCAGCAGGGTAACTCAAAGACTAACCCTTTCGAACATTTATTAGTTTATACTCCATCAGGTCATGTGATACAGCATAAACTTTCGCCATCATTTGGGGTTGAGCAAAGTAATAGTAGTTCTAGAGCTCGACCTGGCTCATTTTTGCAGATCCAGGAGGAAGATTTGAGGGTTAAAGTTGAACCTGCTCAGTGGTGGGATGTATGTAGAAGATCAAATTGGCCAGAAAGAGAGGATTGTATATTTGAGACTAACCTCAAAAGACAAGATGCTGCAGAGGTAACATTGGACAAATCAGGTTCTGAGGATACTTGTGGAATTAGAATTTTAAATTTCAATAACAAGCTTGGGGAGAAAAAATCTACAAAAACTGATTTGTCAAAGCACCATGAGAAATCACACTGGTATTTATCCAACGCAGAGGTGCAAATAAGTTCTGGGAGGCTACCCATATGGCATAAGTCAAAGGTATATTTTAAATTGAAGTTGTGATACAATATCGTTAGTGCCGTTACTGTGATACCTGCTGTTGATGTTGTACAATGTTGTAATCCATCTCTTTTATTGTTCTAGATTTGTTTCTA
This sequence comes from Erodium moschatum, assembly GCA_036897745.1. Taxonomy (NCBI): domain Eukaryota; kingdom Viridiplantae; phylum Streptophyta; class Magnoliopsida; order Geraniales; family Geraniaceae; genus Erodium; species Erodium moschatum. Next base: position 5,443 of record JAYMSV010000959.1, on the reverse strand, counting down.
TACTATGGGCTCCCCTATAGTTAAAGGCTGTAAGGGTGAGCTTGAAATTGAGAAGGTACCTATAAACGAAGTTGATATGAAGTGGAGGGAGCTATTGCCTGTTTTTGACCATTTCCATAACATCAAGTCTGACTGGGGTGACAGGTAATAACCATTGATTGTTCCTGTAACTACGAATGTCCTTGTCAACTGTTAAAGAGCTCACATAAGGTCTTGAGCTCAAACCTTGGTGCATACAAAATAGCTGATAAAAAAACTATTAATGCCCTTAAAACGTGAAATGGTTACGGGAGGATATCTGAAGCTCATGGATTTTATTTGGATGGTTGTGTCAGTCATACTAGGAAAAGAGGGGAAAAAAGAAAAGAATTTTGAATCTCTGCATCTCTACCGAGAATAGAAATGCTGGCCAGTCTTGATTAGGTGCTCTTCATATAGTTAATTTTGCATATTTTTTCTGGTTATAGTGGTGTTTATTTGTTTTAATTCTTAATTTTGATAACAATATGTGCTTTTCACTATATTATTTATTAGCTGGAAACATGTAGCCACTCATTTCAGGGTTTATGGTGTAGAATCTAGTTTGATGTAATTTATGTCCAAGAAAGGCATTCTTGGGTTTATGCTCATTTGCCTATGGGGATTCAGATTATCTTTCGGTTCCTTTGCGTTATAGTATTTGGAAATCCAATGATTGCTCAAGCTTATATTCCATTCATTTAGGAGAAGCTGGGAAATCCAATTATTGCTGAAGCTTATCTTCCATTCATTTAGGAGAAGCGGGTGGTGTTTGTCAATCAGAATGTCTTTAATATTGTACCATATTATTGTTCATGCAAATAGCTTGCATCTAATATTTATTTGTCTGGTTATTTTCAGGGACCTTAATGACGGAAAACATCCTCTGTTACCATCAGACCCTCATCAAGCTAAAGATAAGATCACTGAAGAGTCTGTTATATGTCATTCTAAGCCTGCATCCCTTAGCTCTACTGAAAGCTCTGAAGTAGGTAAGAGTTGGGTTCTATTGAGGATGCTCTGGTGGTCTATACTCATTGATTTTGGTTGAACTGAATATTGCAATTGTAATTATAATTGTCATCAGGGTCATCAAGAAGGATGGAGAATTTTATAGACTCGGATCAAATGGCGTACCTGCCCACTTGCCAGTCTCCAAATGGGTTTTACCAGGAACGACAGTCGAGTAACATTGTTGTGCCATCTGTCAAGGACCAGAAGTCATCATCTAATGCATTAAGCCCACCTGAGTACTCGAAGAAAGCCGGTTTTCATGTCGATGAAAGTAACTTGTCTGTTGGAAGAGCTTTTGCTGAAGGAGCTCCTTCTACAGACTGTGCTGGGTTTACTGGTGTTGCAACATCAAGTGCCGGTCCTGTTGATTCCAACGTGAGTACTTTTGCAGATGGAGCTGTGCAATCAAAGGAGAACACTATGGTAAATTTCAGCCAATTTCTGCAAGAGGAGCATTGCAAGGTGCTAGAGCATGATGGAAGCCACGGGTTAACTGATGATGTTGACAGCAGCAGTAACCTCTGTGAAAAGGAAAAACCTGAAGATGATGAACATGATGATATGCTCGGTGGCATATTTGCATTTTCAGAGGAAGGTGAAGTATGCTTACATCTACTAGTGCTATTGAAAGTGATGGTTCTGTTTATGTATACCAACGTACAAACTCAGATTTTTTCATACATATTTTTATGCTATTCACTACAGCATGTGGTATCTTCTTCTCTCAGGTTGATCTATAACTTCACACTGAAGAAAGATTGCTGGGTATGCATCATTCGCCATTCACGAGTCATCACCGAGTTCTAGTCCGTCAAGATTTCAGTTTCAGCTTCTCAAGAGTGTAGCTGTGGAGGTGGAGTATGCATGGAATCCTTGTCTCTTTGTCATGTACATATTGTAGATGAAAATTCGTAACTTCGTGGAAGGTATCTGGATAGCTTTATGGGCTCTATCGGGTTAGTTTGAAATCATTCATAGAAAGAAAGCATATTTGGGTTTGCTTTCCATCTTGGACCTTCTATGTCGATCCTATATCTGTACATATGAATTGGATGTGAACAAGCTCTCCAAGCTGCATAACTACATATTATGATCTCAAAAAAAAAAAGGTAGAAAAGAAAAAAGAGATATGAATAACAAAAAAGATTAAAGCCATTATTGTGTTTTTGTAGAAGATTTGATCTTCTGCTATGTTTGCCTCTGAAGCTGTTGTGCCATCCATTTCAGGCATGACTCTCCATTACACATGGCTACTTCACTTGTGTAATAGAAGAGAAAGCTAAATGTTTCTGTTTCTCAATGATGTTCCATAAATACAATTTCCAAAAGGCTAGGGAGCTATCTTTGTCATTTACTGGACTAAATTTAACATCTGGGTATCCCTCAGCTAATGATATTCATATTGAATAACATGTTATCAATTTGATGACACTTAAAACATCCGTAATGGGTCGAAAGAATCGTCGAAAATGGAGAAAAAAGGATTTGCTGACGATTTTCTCTTTCTTAGCGCTTCTCTCTCATCTGAGTCTGTAATTTCGTCGACGCCGATTCTTTTACCATTCTCTCTGTCTCTCCTCCCTCCGATTCTCTCTCTCCATTTTACTTTCTCATTTCCTCTCGACTCAACGAATCTAACCTCAATTGTAGAAATAACCGAATCGGACTCTGATTTAACCTACCGATTCAATGGAGAAAAATTGCCTCCAATTCCATCGACCTCACTGTGGATGGACTCATGTATGAAGTGGAAATTTGTGGTGAGGGCATTCTTAAAAAGCAGAAATGAAGGCATAATAAAAAAACAAAATAAAAAAGTGAGCTTGTGCTTGAGATTTGATGAAACGGGACAGCTCAAAAAACCAGAGAAGCAAAGGGAATAAAAAAGGAAGATTTTGATACGGCGTATCTTCTTGTGCGGGGCAAATCTCTGTAATGAGTGCTTCTCAAGACAAATGATCTGTCCTACTCGCCACTTGCTTCCTATTTAGTCAGTCCCCTTTTTCATCTTCAATCAGATTTCCCAATCTTCTTTGATCCTCTTCTTCCGCTTGTTGGTGTTGATACAGAGCTAGAACTAGAACAACCCATTTGCTGCCATGGATTTCGTCAGCCAGTTGCAGAGACAGTTCATGGACTACTCCACATCTCTTTACCGCGAGGTCAGTGCTTCAATTTTTTTGTCAAAAATGCCATCTTTTTCAGACCTCCGAGTGAAATCTAGAGATGGGTTTTGGAATATGTAGCTAATTTTGTTTTTCTGATCATGGGTTGTGACTTGTTGGTGGTGAGAAGGGGTATCTGGACGATCAGTTTAGCCAGCTTGTGAAGCTGCAAGACGAGAGCAACCCAGATTTTGTAGTAGAGGTTGTGTCTCTCTTCTTTGAAGATTCTGACAAGCTCATCAACAATATGGCTTCTGCTCTGTAAGCCTCTTCCTTTTTACCTCCACTTGCTTTTCTTGTGCTTCATTCCTCTCTTATGTGCACCTGTTGTGTGGTGTCCAGAGAGAAACAACAAGTGAATTTCAAACTGATTGATGACCATGTCCATCAGTTCAAGGGTAGCAGTTCCAGGTCCCTTGCTTCTTCTTACTTGACTCTTTTTGCTGCATTGATGTGTCTAGCTTTTGAGTTTTAAGCTGTGGCTGTAAATGGGTTTTACAGCATTGGTGCAATGAGAGTGAAGAATGTGTGCATCACCTTCAGATCTTTCTGCGAGGCCCGGAACATTGCAGGGTAAGACTCTTCCATTATCAGTCTATTCCTTGTAGATCAAAATGACACATGAACAAGAACAAGATGTGTGCTTTGTTTGTAATAAGTCAGTGGTGGTGCTATTGGATGCAGGTGTGTGAGATGTCTACAGCAGCTGAAACATGAGTACGATGTGTTGAAGAACAAAGTTGAAACCTTATTCATGGTAAGCATAAGTAGGTTGAGATACCAAATTATCCTTTGTTCTAAGATTAGTTGAGTTTGTGTGCTAACCTTTGATCGATCCTTGTAGCTGGAGCGCCAGATCGTGTCGGCTGGTGGATCAGTTCCCCTAATGGAATAAACATTAAGCTCTAGTAATTGTTGTTGTTTGTGTAGAAGATGTCAAGTATGTAAGTTTCAGTTTTGTCATGCTTATGGGATCATGTAACCCATTCCCAAGTCCCATGTGCAAGGCAAGGATGGGTATATGTAATGTAGCACTCCTTGTTAGTAGTTTTTTTTATAAGCTCGAAAATTTATTTAAAAAAAATTACTCTCTAAGGAGAGGATCTAAAAGGTCAAAAACCGAAAAACGATTACAAAAAAAAATTGAATATGAAGTTCTAAAACAACACAAGGAATGAACGGTCCCGAAAGCAATTCCTTGTTAGTAGTTACTTATCAATGAAATGAACAATCCTTCTTATATGGTGATCTACTAGTACTCGCTGTATCTGCATCCACAATCCATCCATCGCGTTTTAGTCCTTGTTTGGCTAAAACACCTCGAGTAACCATTAAAATGATAAAATAACAAAAATTGAAACGGAAGTCGCATTGTAGAATGCAAATTATAATAAGAAAAGGAAATTGAAATAACATATTTATAACAAATATAATTATTCAATCATCGTGCAGTTTGAGTAAGCTATGAGTCTGGTAGTTTTGGATTCTATCATCGTTATGAAGCATGACGTTGGTATTGTTGGTGCGGATGTCCTGTAATCCTCTATCGGGTCAATAACACCTTTATATGTATGTCGTTTAGTCTTTACGATCATGGTGTGGATGATAATACAAGCATCATGATCACCGCAAGTGATGACCTATTCTACATTCGGTTTGGGCGAGTAAGAATTTGAAACTTATAGAAAACCCCAAAAATTCGTTCGATATCCTTCCTCACCACCTGTTGATGTGCAATGGATGCTTTGAGCTTACGGAGTTGCAATACTAGTATTATTTTTACAAATATTGTTCAAGGTGAGTAAATACCATTAATTAAGTAATAAGAAGTAGCGTACTCGTTACCGTTGACTGTGTGGCACACCGGTGGTGCCAACCTCGCACGTGTCCCAAAGTTACGAGTCCCAATACTCTGTCACGGGTGCAGCCCCCTAGTCAATGGCCATCTGGATCTGATGGGCATATTTGGTGCCTTTCATGGGCCAAAAGCCTCCGTTGGGCCTGGATCTAACTCAGCTTCTAGGGTCTTGTCCTGGGGTTGAAACAGGATATACCACGGCAGGCCCGCAACAGGAGGACTAAGGATGCCGCTAACAGGCGTAAGGCACCTACTCGAACAGATGGGTTGTCCATGCCCTTTGACAGAAGAAAAGTGCTGACGACGGATCTGACACGACGGAATCGAAGTCGGGTTGGTCTACCCCGTAGTTTACCGGAAATGGTACCGACAGGGCCCCCGGAAACGG
>JAYMSV010000958.1:0-14332 GCA_036897745.1 Erodium moschatum | reverse complement strand
AGAACCACCATTACATGTGGTGTCTCCTAGTTGAATCTCAATTAAACCGTCCAAAATTTAACTCCATAAGACTCTGGGTACTAAATTGAAACTAAAATGAAAGTTAGGGTAGCGAGGTGCAACAAACTATTTTTAGGATAGCAAAACGAAACGAAACTGTTTTTAGGATAGCGAGATAAATTTTATCCTTTAACCTATTATATTTTTGTAGACAAACAGCAAATGATGTGGGCAAATAAAATTAGGTCCCTCGATAAAAACTCAACATAACTGAATTGGACTCAAAATTGGAGATAATAGCCCGTTATAAAATCAAGATCCTAAATCAAGCCCATTTTATACTGGGCCTGTAACGGGCCGGCCCTTTCACTGAACGAAGCTGGCATGCGTGCAATTTGCCCATGCGTTGGTGTTTTCTGTAGAACACTAACGAATTTGGAGACATTTGTTTGTGATTCACTGAAACTAAAACAACTCCAACGCCATTGTCGGAAGATTATTCTTCACACCTCCATTGAAGAAGAAGACGAAGAAGAAGAAGAAAATCTTCTCCATCTGTCTTTTCCCCGTCAAGCTCGGCGTCTTCTTCCTCGACCAGGTACCATTTCCATTTCCGTTGAATTTGTTGTTGCAAATCTGAATTTGATATTGTGATTCGTTCCTAGAGGAAACCTATACTATTAAGCAATGTAGCCGTGATTTACGGATAATTTCTTTAAATTTTTCTGGTTAGAGATGAGTGAGAATTAGGGTTAGGCTCACTGAGTAGATGGCAGTTAGGGTTTTGTTGGAACAACTCTGCGGTGAATAATTTGCTTGATTCCAATGTTTTTCGAAGAAGGTTCTTCTTTTTCAAAATTTTATCTTTCTTCAGTAACTATTGAGTGTGGGGAAGCAAGAACCTTTTTTTCTTTCTAAATTCTCATTTTGTATATGGTGTGTTTAGAGTTGGAGATGGGTGATGTGAACGAAAAGGAGGAAACTGGGCAGGAATTACCAGATGGGTTAGAGGACAAACAGCAGAATGATGAGCTCAGGCAAGTTGAAGAGCACGATTCTCCTGAGCCAATGGAGGATCGTACTAAAGAGTCAAATTCTGACTCTTTTCCTATGGTGGAGGACGAAGCAAGTCCCTGCTCAAATGGGAATTTGATGCCTGACGCTGAGATAGATCCTGCATCTGATCAAGAGCCAGATCAAGCTTCTCCTCCCTCCTCTCCTTTACGTGAGGACCAAGCTTCGGTGAAGCCTGATATCGAATCCACTTTACACGTCGAACCTGAAGAACATCAAGAATTGGCTGAGAGTAAATCTGGCCGAGAAAATGAACCTACCATTTCAGTGATTCATACAGAAGTTGCCGAAGCAGCAAGTAAAGATTCTATAACCGATGCTTCAGATTTGCCTGATGGACATGCTGAGGGTGATGGGGGTACTGTATGTGTAAGCGTAACCCATATTGAAGAACCTGCTACCCCTCATTATGGATCTTCTGACATAAAGGCTGAAATTGAGAATGGAGAAGAGTTGAATAAAGGGTTGCATGCATCATTAAATCCCGCACCTGAAGATAATGGGAACTCAAACTCAAAACACTCATTTCTTTGTTATGATGATCATATGTATTATGAGGGTAGTGAATCTGGAACAGAAGAGGATCAGTTGGAATTTATGAAGGAGCTGGAGAATTTTTTTAAGGAGATGAGCATGGAATTCAAGCCTCCTAAATTTTATGGAGAGGGGTTGAATTGCCTTAAGTAAGTTTTAGCCGAGCTTATGCATTTGTATACAAATTATAATATTGTATTTTTTGGTACTATATAAGTTGTCAAACTTTATATATTTATCCTAATTGGTGCCATATATTATCGGTATAAGGTTGTGGAGAGCTGTGAATAAATTGGGTGGCTATGAAAAGGTATGCAATAATTTTACCTAGGTTATCTTTAGTTTTAGTTCATTGCGTTTCGACCTGCATCACGTAATTTGTTGCTCACAGTATTGCTTTTGGTTCATGGAACTTGCCAACCGATATTTGTATAGCCCTTCATATCATACATTCTTTTAAGTTACTATTCTCAGAATCATTCATTTGGTATGTTACAGCACATAGATATAACCGGTGCTATTTTTCAATAGGTGACCTCATGTAAGCTGTGGCGACAAGTGGGAGAGTCTTTTAAACCCCCAAAGTAAGGAACAATATTTAGCCAGCCTTTCAAGCTTCATTATGTTGAGATATGGATTATAGCTTAGTGGCATGACCAATAATTTTTTTTACCTGTTTGAGCAGTGCAGATCAGCAGATCATTTCTGTGCTCATTTGCTCGAATTATTTGATGAACTTCTATATTATTTGGCTGAATGTTTAGTTCTTTTGCAGAACATGTACTACCGTTTCATGGACATTCAGAATATTTTATGAGAAGGTTATTTTTTTTCTTCTAATACTTCATGTGTCAGTAATCTATTTTCGCGATTTGGCTTGAAGTCCTCTCTGCTTGTATGTATGTTTGTAAGCGTTTGTGTAAACATAAGCTTCAATAAAGCGTCCCATGTATATGCACGCGGATAATCTTATTACACCCTATTCAAGATTTTACATGTAGGTAATAAGTTACTCTTATCTTATTTGTTTTCTAGGCACTCCTTGACTATGAAAGACATAAGACTCGTGGTGGTGAGCTTATTGTACCCATTGCTTCTCACATCGAACCTATAGTTGTTGAAAATCAGGTAATAATTATAACAAATTAATTTTGTCTTCTTCACACTTCATTTATTTAGCATACATGGCAAGATCATGTTATTATTCCTCCTTAAGTGGTATGACTATTTTGGTACCTTGTTGTGCATGCCTTAGTCCAAGCATTTCTATGGGTTTCTTTTTTATGGATGCATAAAAGATATTTTATTCTGTAGTCAGATTCTTCAGTGTGATGTCGAAGTTACAAAGTAATAACATATCAAAATTCAACCTACTGCCTAACCCTTGTTTATAATGAAATCATCAAACAACATTCTTGTCTTGTCATATTTAAAGATGTTAAATTACTGTAGCCCAAAGCTTAAGCTATTAGGCGGAGGGCCCAACTAGTATATCAAGAAATCTAATGTACATTCATCCAATATGAAATAACTCCAATAGTCCTTTTGATGTGAACAATAATTCATTATTAGGAGTCCACATTTGAGTGTTTAGTCCCACATAGGGTAATTAAAGGGTTAATGAAGAGTTCATATATATCGGATCCATCAACTGATAGGCTAATCTTTGGTCAAGTATGGTGTTCAACTTGTACATGATGACTTTGATTGTGTGCTCCTTTATGGTAAGGCATGTGTCTCCTCAGCAAGGCTGTTGGGAGAATTACTGGGAGACTGAGGAGACACGGGCCTTACTAGGAGTAGCACATAAGGGACTGATGTATAAATTGGACACGACTCTTGACCCAAAAGACTAGCTTAATAGGTATGGAGAGAAAAAGTGTACCAACCCATGCTACACTTTTTTCTCGCATTGACGTAATGCCAAGGGGTAGCTATACTTAATATTTAACTATTAGTAAATTTTCATATGATTATATATACGTATGTAAGAAAACAGATATTTTATTACCAAATAACGAAAGTACATAGATATACAATTCATAACTTTTCTTTATTGAATTGGCTAGTGTTGGCTTCAAGAATGTTTTTCTCATTTGATGGTCCTCTAATTCCGTAGACGTAACTCATCGACCTTCATAACATTAAGGTAGAATCAGTAAATTTCAACATTTGTTTTCATATCTCGAATTTATTAATCTTCAACGTGGTTTTGCACTTCTCAGGTTCGCCCATTGTCGTTTTAGTCATCGCAATCGCCTTCTTCTTAGCAATTTTTATTTGGGCCGCTTGCTTCACCTTTTTGACCTCCAAAATCGAATCAGTGGATGTAGCTCTTTTTGTTCGGATCGAGTAAAAGTTCTCCAGTTGCTCCATATCCATCAATGATTTTGTCTTTTCCTTGCCTTTGTTTCTAGTTATCTTGGCCCTCTTTTGCCCTTGTGGCGAAGTCTTGTGCTCGGTTTCATGACTTTAAGACGATGAGTAGGATCCGGCGCCATCCAACCTCATCCTTTTCTGTTGTGGACTTCTCTCTCCCTTCGGATGATCTTTTTTCGACCAATGTTCGCACAAGAAAGTGTGGTTGAGCTCATCTTTGTACGTCTTCTCTGCCGTCTTCATCACCATGTCGTCGAAGTAACCGCTAGCGCGAACCACTTTCACCTTACTCCATGCTTCGTGGAAATGTGTTACTCTCTTGTTCCCCTTCCCCCAACGATCCTTTAGTCGTTTGATTGACTGCTTGACCTGTGTGACTGCGTTGAACTCATCCATCACTTCCTTCCAATATTGTTCGAATTTATTGTCATCGACCTGCACACTATCGATGGAGTTATTCGACCAAGCACTTACAAATCGTAAGTCGTTTGCCTTCGACCACTGCATGTGAGATGTCTTTGTTAGGGACTTATCGGGACTATTTGTTTCTTCATCAACAATTCCCCTTAGAGTTTGGGTACATTGCAAGAAAGTATAAGATCGGGCCGAAGAATTTGGGAAATATCCCACGGGACTGTATAGATCAGGTTGGTGTTGTGAACCCGGGAAAAAGTAATTCGGGTTTAATATAAGGGAAAGGCTTTAGGAATATTGTGATAAATTAGTCCGAGTTTGAGAAAATTTTGGAGATTGTTAGTGGGCATCTTCATTGTTTGGAAAAAGTGAGAGTTGAATGGGAAACGATCCTCCATTGCTTCCATTGTTTAAGAAAAGATGAGAAGGAGTTGTATGAAAAAAAGTTGAGATTGTTAGTGGGCATCTTCATTGTTTAAGGAAAAAAAAATCAGATTTTATCAATTCTGGAATTAAAAAAACTCTTCCAAGGGCTAGTACACGGGGCAGTCCCATGTTCGGCCGCGTCGCCCGGGAAGCTACCGGCAGTGAAGCGCTGCCCTAACGTCCCCTCTCCCATCGTTGGCACTACCTTTGTCTTTCGCTACCTAGGCATCCCCTCGATGGTGATGCTGTTATACGATGTGGGACTTAGACTTACATGTGAACGCCTGATAATCTCTCCTTCCACATTGTATCTCATTGCATCAGTTTACTCATACTCATAAGCATAAACAAACTTTTATATCTTTTGCTCCATCCCTCAAGGACTATCTCATCCTATCTAGGCCTACCACCATAAGAGAGGCGATTATGGTTCCAAGTTGTACCAACCTTCAGAAATTAGGCCACTCTGCTTTACTGAAAAGTCCGCAAAACTCGGCTCTAATACCGTTTGTTGCAGAGACCAAGCCTTACCTAGGAGGAGCTCCTGAAGGAAGTATATAATATACAAATTTGACACCATACTTGTCTAAAAAGACTAGCGTAGTAATTCACGGGTCCGAGTATGTCAACTTGTCTTTTACCTCATATTCATTTGATGTGGGACTTAGACTCACATGTGGACACCTATCACTAATAGGGGAAGAAACACATAAAGCTTAAGTTATTAAGTGAAAGGTCCAAATAGTATATGACTTCTTCCATGTGGGATAACTTCAACAGAAGAAATAATCTTTTTCTTGATAATGGGATCACTCTAGATGTTCACTCTATTGCTTATTAAGTTATCTAGTTTCCTTATCTATAGGCTAGCAATACTCAGTTTTATCTATTGACTGGCCTCAACATTGATATTGCATTGTGGCGGAAATCAGGGTTCAGGGAGAGCCCGAAGGGATGCTGCTGCACGTGCTATGCAGGGTTGGCACTCGCAACGTCTTCTCGGTAATGGTGAAGTTAGCAACCCTATTATTAAGGTCTGGTGAAAACTAAGCTTCCCATCCTCTTTTAATCATGGATACTATCTTTCTTCTTTCTTTGGAGAAGAAATTGTTTATAATGATTCAACTCTTCTATCCTCCTCAGGATAAGAACTCTATTGCTCTGCCAAAACGCGAAAAACAGATCAAAAGTGTTGGTATGGTCCTTTTTGACATACATGTGTCATAAATTCGTGGCAACATTTTTATTTGCTGTTTTGTTTCTTGGCTCAGGTTTAATTAAACGTAAGAAACCTCCTCACTTGGAAAATCCTGTCAAAGCTGCACGTACCAAAATATTTAAACCCCAGTTAAGACTCGTGTTACAATTTTGTGGATTAGACTACCTCTCTCTCTTTCTCTCTCAGTAATACATTTTTGTGCATTTACTACTTATGAAAAAGTAAAGAAAAGGTTGATTGTATATTAGCAAGGTATATAAGACACTATTTTCATAGGGGGTCAATGTTTTTGTAAGAATTCATTATTGTACACGGATTATATCATCCTTGGCTCATAATACTTTGACATTTAATTAGCTTTGGATAGACATTTCAAAATGGCATGCATCATACTTTCATACATCTTGTTTGGGTCCCAAACTCTATAAAACATTTAGTTCAAGAATTAGTAAAATTATCCAGAAGGCATGTAAAAAACTTGGATATCATCATAGAATTAATTGTGTTTTATGTTTGTTTTTTCTTATAGAGTGGACACGGCTGTGGTTGATATTGGAGCTCCAGCTGATTGGGTGAAGATCAATGTTCAGAAAACTGTAAGCTTATGACATGAAAACAATATGTATTTGTTCTGTATATACATGCCTCTAAATTATCAGGATAAAAATGTGCAGAAAGATTGTTATGAGATCTATGCTTTAGTTCCAGGACTTCTCCGTGAAGAGGTGATTCTAAATGCCCCTAAAGTCACTTATCTCTTGACATATATTTCTTTAAATCCATCAATTTTCTTATATATTTTCATTACCGTGTGGAGAATGCAGGTCCGTGTTCAATCAGATCCGGTGGGGCGCTTGGTTATTAGTGGTGAACCTGAGCAACCTGACAACCCTTGGGGTGTCACCCCCTTCAAGAAGGCAAGTTATGCCTGATGTGGTGACTCTAAACATCATTTGCAGTGCTAAGCCCTTTATATCCCTTGTTTTTGTTTGCATTAACTATCAATTTATTCACTTCTATCTGCCTTGTATTTACATTACAGGTTGTTAGCTTGCCTTCGAGAATCGATCCACATCAGACGTCAGCAGTGGTTACTTTGCACGGGCAGTTGTTTATCCGCGCTCCTTTGGAGCACTTGGACATGTAACTAACTGTAAAAGCGCTCTTCCTGCTCGGTAGCTCAACATTAGATTTGGCTAGGATGTGAAACAGTGTATCACGCATCTGTAGGTTAATTGTACTGGAGACCATCAAGTGTTCATGCAATTCAATTTTCTTCGATAGACGCACTGAAAGAGATCTTTGCAAATAACTCAATATATGCATGTAAAGCAGGAACACAACTCTTATAACTTATCAAGTAAGTTTATCAGACAATTAATAGGGACAAGTCACTATAAGTTATTACACTGCCCGCGTGCATGTGAACCTCAACACATACAAAGTTACATGGGCAGGAAGAAAAACATCTTGCATCAATGTAATATGGAAAATTGGTGATGACAAAATACATGTACAGCTTTACTAGGCTGTAATTTTCATGTCGGGGGTTCAAGATGATGTGGTCACCATTGATGCCAAATCCAATTCTTCATCAGAATCGATACAATCTTCAAAGTCATAGAATGGGTTTGCCTACAGGGGACATTGCACAGGTAAGGGAATCAGTTGATTCAAAAAATCTTGCAGAACCGTTCAATGTGATTTTATATCAAGGACAGTAAATGGCATACCTTTGGTCTTGGAGTGATTGCTTCAAAACTATGAAACACTGGACTGTCAAAATTAGGGGGTTCCAGAACAATATAAGCCCCTTTGTTTTTGTACCTCACTTCAGTCGCCTACATGCCAAAAACAATGTTTATTATACACACTCAACATTTAGAGCTTCAGTGACAAATGACAACCTATTGTTCCTAATTGGTTTTTCCAAGGTTTTAGCATGTATGTATGACTGGTTTTTACTCTGGGATTTTGCCTTGAAGAAACTATTGCAGTAAACAAAAGCAAATAATCGTAATAAATAATTAGATAATGGTTTTAAGAACGAGTATTGAAGTGAAAATCTGACTTGGCTGTGTTATGGATGAGTGTGGGGTCACCAAAAATTGATTTACTGGCTGAGGAGAGTCCATTAAATATGATTGGATGAAAGGGGAGAATGTAATGATTCTGGACTAAAACAAATCATTCTCTACTTGGATGGAAACCAAAAGAGTATATGGAATCTCCTATGCTCTCAAATTTACCGATCAAATGGATGTAGAAGGATGGACCATGGAAGGGACTGGGAGTCTAACCAAAGAGCTAACAAGAACCTAATCCTTACTAAAGATGTTAATGGTTACATGACTAGAAGTCTAGCATGGAGCTGTCAGCGTAATACGAGCCAAGGGGTGCACAACTTTTACCTTTCAGATACAAAAAAAGGGATAAAAAATTGTTGAAACCAACTTCAAAAAAGTACAAACAAGTAGTTCAGTTTGTAACACATATTAATGGAAGGCAAAAAATTCCTAGTGTAAGGAAACAAACAACAAACCGGAAGGAGAAAATAAAGAGATCTGAAAGAAACCTGAAATTGTGGGTAGTCTGGAGCACTAAAAACAGTAATCAGCTTGCCTGATTCTACAACATGGTCTATAGTGTATCCTTCATCCATTCCTGAAAGTCCAGACCTCTTTTCCCTTGCATCAGGGCCTTCATGTGATCTGATTATCAACTGGAGCAAAGGCACCAAACAGGAAACCTTATGTTAGCAATGCGATTCTAAATAATTATTGGTCTTGGTATATTAGAAAAATGAACGAGTACTAAACAAAACAAAGAAGATGACATTTATCGTTGCCTCCTTCAGCGGGGATGATATTCTGTAGTTTTCTATTCCCTTGTTTGCGTAACCCAACTTTACTTATTATGAAGCAATAACAGATGCAGGATATTAAAAAACCTTTAGTCATAAACCACCGAAACCTTTAAAAACGCTTAATATTACTAAAGCTAGTTTTCACAACAGTTCATCCAGCTTAGGTTCTGGCAAATTTTAGCTAGCCAACCATCACGTTCTCGTATCATACAAGGCCGTGGATGAGATCCATCACTGCAAAGGATGATTATAACACCATATCAATGGTAATATGGGTTCTGGAAAACTTCAAAATAGATTGCCCTTGTAGTTCTAAAATATTCAATTGCCCAACTTAGCTTATGCTCCTAGGAATATTGGATGATCGGCAGAAAACAAAAGCAGAACACACATTCTCATGTGCTACGATACTTAAAAGCAATTTTATATTACCCCACAACTCAGTTGTGCAAGTACCAGATAAAACGTTTTCTCAAGTTTTTCATAGTAAAAAATGACATGAGGCCTGGTAACAGTTATGCTAAATATAAAATTCATCTGAATGAAGAACTAAAGTTTGTTTCTAACATCACCTTGAGATGAAACTTCTTCAGAAACTCCTCAGTACAATCAGGACCCCACAATAGACCAATGCCTCTCTCCTTGTTTGGAGAAAGACCAGGTTTCATCGATGGATCTGACCACAGCACATCACCTGGAATCAGGTTGCTACCTTCCCATGGAGGATCAAGAACTGATCTCCGAGCCTTAAGTAACTCCTCCATAGATCCGAGGGATAATGAGGTTGTTGCTTCAGGGTTTATATTTATCCTACGATTTTTCTTTCCTTTTGATCTCCTTGGTGGGGTGACAGGTATTGTGCGAAAAATCCCCCCATGAGCAGTATACACATTCCCAGCTATAAGAGACGCCAAAGGAAGCCCTTCAAAGCATCCCAAACATTTTCTGTACACATGTTTGCCATTATTTCCGTATTTGACCAACACTTCCTTCTCGAATCCATAAACAGATGTGCAGTATTTAGATTCATGATTTCCACGTAGGAGAAACACTCTGTCTGGCATAAAAACCTTGAAAAAGGGAAATCTCAAATAGTTAGATCCTAATTGATCACAGGCAGCACAATAGATATACCCTAAACTATGTAATAAAAATGTATTAATGGGTAGATAGTAATCTAAACCAAGAATATATGCAATGATACAAGATAAAGATTACCGAATGAATATCACGTCACCATGAAGACCATGGTACCTTTGTAACCATGATAAATATTGAAGAATGCAGAATATGAGCGATTATAATGCAAAACATAAAATCCAGGGAGGAAAAGGTGTCCCTTTATGCCACAGAGCAATTTCCAGAAGAGAGAAAATGGAAGAACTTCAGAATTAACACGACCCTAATAAAATTTGTATATTGATTACCTATCTATTTCCCACATGTGCTCTACATATTAACTTCACTTGGAAACCATGTCCATTAACAAATTACCGCGCTTGGGAATTGGCTTGGGGTACCTGGAAACCATGGCCATTAACAAATCACCATCTAGTAAAGCAATCACCCCAATCCTTAAGACATCATAGGAATGAATGGCAGAGTGTTCGAACTACTTAATTTGACATGTTTCATTGATTCCATTTCTTCAATGTCACAAGAGGGGACGAATAGGCATAACATGGCACAGAGAGCTACACTAACCCAAATCAACCATAATGCTAAGTGAATCAAGTCAGTACCAACTTCAATTCTCAAAAGAAACACAGATCCTGAAAACATGAACTTGAAGTAAGGAAGTGAATTCACAGTCACCTTCCAAGCCAGGAGGAGCAAGAAAGTCTCGAGACCCCAAGCTCCTCTATCCACGTAATCTCCATTGAAGACAAAGAACCGATTGTCAGCTGGAAAACCAGCATCCCGCAAAAGGAACAGCACATCATGCAACTGCCCGTGAACGTCTCCGACCACCACGACGGTGGAATCGGGGCCGCACCCATCGATCCTCACGCAATTGGGTTCCTTGTGGAGAATCTTAGAGCCGGTGAGCACCAGACTGTCGAAGACCGAGACCGGGAGCACAGAGGGCAAATCGGAGGGAGGGAGGTTTCGAGAAGCCCATTCGAAAGTGGACATGAGATTGTGAACCCAATCGAGCGTGAGCACTCCTCCCTCAGGCCACGTGATAGGGCTCTCGGCCGGAGGGGGCGACGGATGCGATCCATTCCGGACAGCACTGTCGGCGGCGGCGGAGGAGGAGGGTTCAGGTGGAGGTGAAGCAGTGGTCGGAGAAGAAAATGAATCTTCCGGATGTGAATCCGGTTGAGATGACATATCTGGTTTTGTTGTAAGGTCTGATCGCGGTTCCCGAAGCCCTAACTTCAATTCAGAGATTGGGAATTTTGTCGGGCATTGAAGGAGAAGAAGAAGAAGAAAGGGTAGGTTTCTGAATCTGTCTGTGTCTCTGGAGCTCGAACTCTGAGTTCAGGGAAATATTAGTATATTTTATTTATTGTTATTATAATAATGATGAAGACGTGGACTGAGCTGGCTATCGTGTAATCTGACGTGTTGTACAGCGTCAAAGCAGACAATCCACACCGTCCATTTTTTTAGCGTGCCAATATGAAGACTGATTTTCCGCTATATAGTTTAGGGGTGAAAATTACACATTATTGAATTTTTTTTTGCATGGGAGGTAAAACATTTATTTAATGGTAAATTCCAGTTCATTATCTTACACTTTTCATATTCTATTTCTACTACTTTAAACAAATTTATCACTTCACTACCCTAAAATTGAGATTTTTGCTCTTTAATATCTACCGTTAATTTTCTGTTTATTTTTTGATGAAAAAATAGATAGAAAATTAATAGTAGGTACTAAAATGTCAAAATCTCAACTTTCGGGTAGTGAGGTGAGAAAAAATGTTAGGGTAGTGAAAATGGAATATGAAAAGTTTTGGGGTAGTGAGATGGAATTTATCATTTATTTAATTTAGTAGGAACTTCAAAATTATGTCATCCAACGATTTTTTGTATGTCATTTTTTTCCAAAGGCGTATTATGCATCTTGTTTACAATCAGAAAATGGCAGTTTTCATTAATTTTAAAAAAATCGTTAATCTGGACAGAAAATCTCTAGAATATTCAAAAATGCCTTTAAAAACCTTCATGAGACTCTAAGATCTAAAAACTAAACCCCTACAACTTCCAACTAAGTATAGTTTATGGTTTTAAGGTTCATATAGGGTTTCTTTAAGGTTTTTGTAGGGGTATCTTAAGGTTTCTAAATTTTCTGGTGATTTTTAGTCCAAATTAACATATTTTTTTAAGAAATTAACGAGAATTGTCATTTTCTGATAATAAACGAAAGATATAAGTATGTTTTTGAAAAGAAAAAAAGTAAAGACAATACGTTTGCAATAAAAAAAGATCGTTTAAGGGCATATTTTTAAAGTTTGACTTTTAATTTAAGTGCATGGTTCGAGATATCCCAACCTTGCGAATCTAGCCCAAGCCTCTTCTTCCTTTGTTTTTCCTCGTACACACATTATGTGGCAGCCCCGAATT
Source organism: Erodium moschatum (assembly GCA_036897745.1). Classification (NCBI taxonomy): domain Eukaryota; kingdom Viridiplantae; phylum Streptophyta; class Magnoliopsida; order Geraniales; family Geraniaceae; genus Erodium; species Erodium moschatum. The sequence continues at coordinate 1,847 of JAYMSV010000958.1, read as the reverse complement.
CAGCAAGAACAAAGTTCAAATTTTACCGGACTTGGTGTCGACCCAAACATAGACCTATAATGCAATGAGCTTAATTCATTTATCACATTTCAAAAAAAAATAAAGCATATATCGTAACTGTTAAAATAGAACTTGGAAAAACCTACAGTCCCAACATCACTCGACACACTTAAATGGTTGTGCGTTCGATTAGGGTTTCGATGATCCACCAAATCTCTAAACTTGGCAATCACTCTACCGAAGCACTGATTTTCTCGGCTACCACACACTATATATGGCAAATAACTTACACGTAGCCGCACACTACAAACTTGTCATATTGCCATATATTTTGCAAATGTTGCGAAAAGTTTGATGAACTACACCGCCGACCAACTCAAGTCGTTCTGCTTGTTTTTTGTAAGTAGTCTATGTTTTACTACATTAATTAATTTAATAAACGATCAATAATGATATCGGCTACATCAAAAAAATCCCAACATCGATTCATATTATCATTTAAGACTTTTGGTATGGAAGTAGCGTTGGAAGAAACCCTATCGATGGTAATCGCTTAGGAGGCTTCCTTTTTTCTGTTTGGAAACGACAGTCTTGCTTATCTACGATAATGGCTAGACGATGTCTCGTTTGGGTTGGATGACGTTACTTTACTATATATGGAGGATTACTGAGCAATCTCGTCAAGCATCATGAACGTAGCTTGCAGAAATATATGGGTTCGGGGAGTACTCACATACTCGCTTCCAGTTGGACCCGCGTCCACCCTACTCCTCGTCAGCTTATTCACATCAAGACTATAATTCAAGATTCTCAATGCTCACTCGCCCTAAAAGATCGTTACTGTTTTTGCATAGTGTCCGACGTGGATATTTAGCTATGAACGAAGGAGTTTTTAGTTTTCTTATTATTTTAGCTTTTAACTATTCTGGAACGGTCTGTATTTGGTGTTTTAAATCTTTTATTGATTAGGTGTCCTATAAGTATGTAAAGAGATCTTACTCTTCGTCGGTAGATAGAGTTCCGATTTTGCTAGTATATACTATACACTGTTTTTGTTTGAAGTGAAATAGCTATTTTTTCTATAAAGAAAAAACACTAAATAATTATAAAACTAATAGTAAACAGAAAGCTTTGATTGGTTTGTGGGTGAAGGGAGACTTTGACTATTCAAAGAAAAAAAGAACTTGTTCTCTTTTGACTTTCACCGCAGTCTTAATTGAAAACTGATACTTGTTTTGATATATTGGTTACACTATTAATCCAAATCAAAAGGAGTGAAGCTTCATAGAAAATACTAATCGACAATTGTGATCCAAAAGCTGAGGAATTTAACTAATAGAATACATAAAGCGAAGCCCATGTAAACCAAAACAAGGTCGTCTCATGAATTGCTATAGGACAGTAATTATTTTGTGCACACAATATCATTTTTTTATCAACAAGCACACCTATTTTAAGTAATATGGAGTTTTTCTGCCAAGATCCTAAATATTTTGTTTCTAAGAGCCTAACGTGACAATCACTAAATATCCAAACTAATATTAATCTAGACCTAATAAACGAAAGAAATAATACAAGGAATTATAAGTAATAAATTGATCTCACGCACGACAACATAACAAAAAGATAAAGAGATACCGTAAGAGCTTATTTGCATACAATAGGTAATCAACATCAAAAAAAAACCATCAAACCAGTAACAAGCAATGGTGTTTTTTAAAACTCCATATCGAATTAAAAAAAGATATAACATAAAAACAGATACATGCTAAGAAAAAAAGCTCTCTCTACATCCACCGTCGCTCTTCTGATTCTTGGGACGTGGGCGAGCTCACACGCCTAGGGGA
>JAYMSV010000957.1:0-14335 GCA_036897745.1 Erodium moschatum | reverse complement strand
GATCGGACAATGGCCGCCCCCTGATCGGACCGGAGAGGTTGCCTGAGGGATATGACACGTCCCCGGAATCGTCTCCGAGAATCGGAAAGCAAGAAGTCCCTATTCGCGGGCTCGGCTTCCGATTCTGCCTTTTGGCCTCTTTTTACAGTACAATTTTTTTTGGGGGTTTTGTGATGTTCGATAGAGAGAAGGTCTGTGGAGCAGCTTGTAGCTTTTGGGGTTGTAGCTAGATCGAAGCTCAGCTTGTCTCCGCTTCTTCTTTCCACTCCTGTAGTGTGTGCATGAAGAAGATGAAGATGAAGACGGTGAAAGTAAATATTTTCATGTGATGTAAAAATACTCAGCGTTTCACTTGTAAATAAACAGTTTCTTGTTTATAAATTGGGTTACTTCATGTCCTAACCGTCACTTTTCTTCTATTACTAAATTTTAACCCAAACAAACATAAATTTTCATGTAGTAACGTTGACCGCAATCTATGACATTTTCCGTCCGCAGAGTTTAACGGTCATTTAGTGATTTGAGAACAAGCGAAAATGTGTACGTTATGATTTGACAATAAACCAAAGGTGTACGTTATGATTCGAGAATAAACGAAAAGTTGAAGTTTTCATTTTAAGAAATTTTTAGAGCACGTGACAAGCATGTGACTGGTATTTCACGGCGTCAATCACACTTAACAGATTTTGATACATTTGACAATTAATTTGTGAAACCTGTTACTATCTTATACTTCTCATACGTTGGGGTTAGGATTTGAGAGTTGACTTTAGTACAACCTTCATAAATCGCCATTTTATCAGCTTATAACATTCTGTTTTATTTTAGTACTTTTTGAATTTAAAGGGGAATTAAGAAAAAGTACATGAGATATTCAATTTTTACAAATTACAATTATTTTTGGTAATTCAAAAAACCACTATCTTGAATTAAAAGTAATAAGTCCAGTATTTTTGTTTGCGTTATTCTATTCTTCAAACGATATCAGCTCATAGCTGTATTTTATTATTCAAAGAGTAAGAAACAAATTGATACAAAAATACATATTATTCTTATAAACAACAAAATTATAATTTTAAAACAAGTTTATATGTGATAAAATTAAATATAAGACTACAACCTATAGAAAAAAGAGATGTTTGAAGATATATTTTGCTTTTATACTCTAGACCAATCACCGTAGAAATAAAGATTTCAAATTAAATATTTATGATGGTAGAAGAGCTCTCATGTTTTAAACGTGAAATGATAATAATTGTGGTGGAGGAGAGGAGGACTATGTATTGTATTGTAGCTCAATGAGTTGCCAATTTGGTTGGTAATCGGTAGTGGAGATTAAGGATCGAAATTATTGTTGGGTTTGAGAGACATAGTAAATTAAAGTAAGATATTTGTTTTTGTCCCATTAGGCCTTGATTTGATTTGACTCATTAACTAACTCTCTCATCCTTCACATGTTACATTTTACTTTCTCAAAAGAAAATTAAAACTTCTGTTTTCAAGTCAACAACAACTTTTCATCTACAAGAAGATTTGGTCACAGTTAGTATTTGCACATATTATTTTTTTAAATATAATAAAAATACTCTATACTATTGTTTGATAATTGAATTAGTGTATTTAGTCAACACATTCTTCCCATTTTCAATTTCTATTTTACATTTTTCGAAAACTGAACATTTGGGTTTCATTGACGAGAATATGGTCTTATAAATTGACCAAATAAAATGTTTATGAATCCCAGTATATACACAAGAAACTTAAGTGTGTGTAAACATTTCTTATGAGGCAAGTTATAGATATTGAAACTTTGTCACATCTCATTATATTATACTTTTTTTTGTATTAAGTAAGTTTCAGCTTATATTTATCAGGATTCATGATCTTTGTATGAATTGTTCACGGTACCTAATAAAGAGTGAATTTTCTTCAAGGTCTATAATTTGCACGACAACGAATGTGTTCTTACATGCACTGTTGTGGCACTTTATTGGGGACGCACTCTCGCTATAGCGTTTTAGTACTAGTAGATGCATGCGTCGCTGATATTACTTGAGAGGCGAAAAACTGCGTTCTTCAATTATAACAACATAGGGAAAATATTGTGTCTCCCTAGTAATTAAGGAGACATAAAATTTACCTCGTGTAGCCTGATGGCTAATAGGGGAACACATAAATGTTGTGTCGTACTATGTAGCAACCATTGTAGTGTTAATAGTATATATAGGAACATTATCTACTAAGAACCCGTCATTTGATAAAAACTAAAACTATTGAGGCATAAGATCAAGTAAATCCGATGGACCATACTTGTTAGGGAAGTTTTAAATATATAATAATTTAAAATTGTGAATATTTACCATTCATGATAATATAATGGTTTTAATTATCTATTATGTCTCATCTAATGGTTTTTAGTGAATAATATACTTCTATATATCATGTTATGCTTTCATGATTCTATTAAAAAATGTTAGATGAATGTGGATGTTGTGTTTTCAGTCTACCCACAAAAAATGAAATGATAGCACATTTATCTCCCGACAGTAGAGTGACTCATGGCACTTTTTGAATCATGGGTTTGAACTTGACAAAACTTCACCTTCAAGTTCATGGATACCCCATAAACATGTACATGAACATACACATGAATGTGTACATTTGTGTATGGTTATGATCTTTTATCTCTGTAATGGCACTGCCCTATTCGTGTGACATTAATCACGAGACAAAAGAGTTGCAATGATTACTATGTTTCCTGATATTGTGTTGACAATGATAGTATAACATTTGTACAAGTACATTGTTTCCGAAGGATCAAAGTGGCAAGTGTCCGAGCTTCTGGGGTTACAGGAGAGAGTTGCGATGAAGGAGACACGTACATATAAATGGAAAGTCGGGGCAACAAGCGGACAACATGAAAATATTGTTCTTTACTAAAAGTGGAAAGCCCCCACTTTCCAGGTTAGCCAATGGGGAAGCTCCACTTAGCTTAGTGGTCGGTGCTTTTTCAAATCATTGGCATTAATTAATTTCAACAATCAACCACACTAATCGAAGTGTTTTTATTGGGTGAAGTGTGATTTTTTCGAGTGAGGAATCATAGAACAAATGGGTATATGCTATTATGTGCCCCCAAAGCTCGATTGCTTGAACAAATGGGCAGTCCTGACTTGATTTCAATTCCTTATACTTGCTTTGTTTGCTGTTGCTGCTTTAAACCTTTCTTTTTTGGGTTGTTATGTTCTTTTTGTATTTGATGTTTCGTTTATAAATTATTTCTCTTTGAGCAAAAATAAAACATGCGGGGATATATATGTTATCTTGGTTGAAAATGTTGTGACACGAGAAACAAAGGTCAGATTAAAAATTATGCACTTAACTCTAGGCAAGATATCGTAGCCGACACTATATTCGGTCTCAATATTGGAAATGTAATTTATATCAACAATGAAGCGATAAATTCTAATGCAGTTATAGTTTGGGCAAAATCAAAGTTCAACCTCTAACATAATCTTCATCTCACCCTTCGGGATTCAAGCTTCCTATCTCAATGGAGAGAGAGAAAACCATCCTATTATGTTTTGTTCCCCAACATGGAGGCATGAACGCAATACAATTTTCAAAATAAGTGTCTATCGAGTTATTGTGAAGCATTTGTATAATCAAGATCTCAAATACACCAGTATTAGAGATTGGGTTGAGCCTATTTGACAAATTTAAGATCAGCAGGGCCGCGCAAGGAATTAATGTCCTGTTAATAGTATTTCCAACGATCGTGAATTGAACAGACGAAATAGTTGGGAAGACAAATTGCTTACGCAAGCAGATGAAAGTATTTTGGCCATTTGCCACGTGGTTATTCACACATGCACCGACCTGATACCGGTGTTACTTAGACTAGACGCCCAGATCATAAGAGATGTGCGAACAAAAACAAACTCACTTGAAAGAAGAATAAAAACACACTCACTTGCCACAGACGAATCAACTAACGAAATAGTTGGGAAGACAAATTGCTTATGCAAGCAGATGAAAGTATTTTGGCCATTTGCCACGTGGTTATTAACACATGCACCAACCTGATACCGGTGTTACTTAGACTAATCGCCCAGATCATAAGAGATGCTCTCATGTCTTATAACGAACAAAAACACACTCACTTGAAAGAAGAATTAAAAAAAAATCTAAACAACACCTATTTAATATAGCATGAGATGATAAGTTTGTATATTGAGTGTCAATCTAGAGAAGAATCAGCTTGGAAGTCTCTAGAAACCCAGCTCAAATAGAGAGGTGGTTTTTATGGGCCACATGATCATCTTCCTCTGGTCACTAGTGGCTATTCTCTAGGCAGGTGTCTAACAAGCTTGATACTGTCGTGAGCAATGTGTATTATAATATATATAACCAACAAACAGAGAATCATTTAAAGAAAGAGAAACACATATCGTCTTACTCAAACACACAGACAAGACAAACGGATATTTGATGCAAAAAACACAAACACCAGCTCTTTAATTTGTGACAGCTCACTTCCCAATCCCAAACTCCAAAAACATAGAAAATCAATATTCCATTTACCCATGCACTTATTCTTCCTTCACAGTTACTAGGTTTTCTTCACATCTAAGCTTTCATTTCTTGCCACCTTCACATAATTCATCGACACTTCACTATTGATTACATGTTTATATTATCGTACACTACACATCTCTGAATATATCACACACTTACTAGGCTTTCTTCACATCTAAGCTTTCATTTCCTGCCACCTTAACATAATTCATGGACACTTCACTATAAATCAGATGTTTATATTATCATACACTACAAACATCTGTGAAAATATCACCAAGTTCACACACTTACTAGGCTTTCTTCACATCTAAGCTTTCAGTTCTTGTCTTGCCACCTTAAAATAATTCATGCAAACTTCACTATAAATCATATCATACACTATAAACATCTGTGAAAATATCATCCAGTTTGCTTATATGTGAGGGAACAATCTGGTGAAAACTAACATGTAAGAACTGAAACTAATCATACTCATTGGATTATAATTTCTAATAGCCGAGATGGGAACTTGACTATATTCTGAAAGGTAATCTGATGGACACGGATGGTTTTCAGTTCCCATTCCAAGATTTGATTTTCACTTGATTTTTATCTCTCTCTCTGTTATATATACAATATAGAGGAAATTTTGGTGCAAAACCATCCCTTACAATAAACTCCTATAACGACCATGAAATCCACGTCATCAAAATATGTAATCTGCGTCAAAAAAATGAAATATATGCATACTTCGATCTCAGCTGTCAATTTATTGGTTCAATGGTTATGATATGTTTGTAAGCTAGAGTGTATTATTGTAAGGATTTTTATAACATTTATAACTATATATCATGCTTCAATGCTTATATATAATTAAGTCAAGATGATAGCCAACTTCCTGATAGAGTTGGAAAGTTCTTAACTGTATTGGAAAAAAGAACATATACCTTTAGTGACGCAAGGGTAAGGTCTTGCATTGGATTCATACATTTCCATCCAGGGTGACGATGCTTTGACGACTACTAAATGCATGCCATCACAATCGCTCTTCCTCCAGCTATTGCTCATCTGGAAACTTCTACTAACTGTTCCGTGTCCAGAAGCATCTAGAGTTTTATAACTCATGGCTGTACATCAAACTGCATATACTAGTTACAAGACTATAATTTTTAACATGTTGCATGTAAGAGAATATGATGCAAGTTAATAACTTAATATTGACTGGAATTCATGAAACACATCAACGACCTTAATTCCTACTGTTGTTGTAAATAATCAAGCATGTTTAATTGCATTTTGTTCATTTAAGGGAGCTATCTAGGGTTCCAATTTACAGTGGACATATTTAGCATACAAAAACGACACCAAAACAATCATCATCACTTTCTTTTTCTTCTGGCAATGTCTGGACCTGAACTCTTATCATCAAACTTCCATCATCATCACATTCATTTTCTTCTGGCAAGGTATCAAGAACTTTCTAGACCTAATCTCTTGTCATCAAACTTCGTCACCATCACATTCTTTTTCTTCTTGCAATGTATCAAGAAGTTTCTAGCGCAATATTCCTGTCATCAAACTTTCTATACTGTCTTTTCCCAGAAAACAAACAATGTGTGCATGTCACGTAAAGAAATTCACAAGAGTGACGAAATCTAAAGTATCAAAAGAAAATCTACGTTGGTTGTCAATATTATACTGATGATATTCTCATAGATTGTCAAATTTGAAAAGTTAGTCTTGGAAAATATCATCCTAATTAATCGTGACATATCTTGCAGTGACTGAAGTGTGATGCCATATATCACCATCACCAATTACCATCAACTCCACCACTATGGTTTCTATGTGCCAAATCTGTTTCTGATTGAGCCATTGCAAGTTTTAAGCCCTAAATGCAATGCCACAAGCCACAAAAAGGAAAGGAAATGGGTGGCTTGTGACTCTCCACGAGGTTTCACAAAAAGGCACTGAAGGGCCAGGAACAGCCCCAGAAGTTAGGCTGAGGAGCATATCCCCTTTCACCCGGAATATAAAACAATCCAAGCAACTTGGTCAGCCTCTAACATTATATAAAATATACAGCTATCTGAACACAAATTTTAGCTCTAACCTCTTGAATGTGAGCATGCTGATGCTTTAAACAATTCAAAGTAGGAGAGATCCGGAGATGATAACCACACATTGCACCAGCTGGGATTCTAGGGAAGGCCTAGAAATTTCCCTGGATTTCAGCTGTTGCAACCAACAATTTTTGTTAGACAAAGACAGCTTCACATGGGAATTCTATATGTTGGCCTTTCAGTTTCTGGCAGGGCTAAAGCCTAAAGATGACCCCTACCGGTATATATACGCCGACATACTCATACATGCATCATAATAAGCATAAAACATAGTAGGCAATTGATGTCATGCATTTTACTTTCACCAAAATAATGAGCACAAATAAGTACTGTAAGTTTGTAACCATATGAACATAGTTTTGCATGTTAATTAAAAATGGACATTATCCAGGCGTGTGTATATCTAAATGCTCTATTTATGTTCGACGCCAAATCTGTGCACAGGTATATGATCATGATTTGTGAAATTCTAGTAATACGTTAAAGAGAATATAACCCTGAAAATGTACTAACCAGATAACATGCTAAAGAAGCAACAGTATCAACTTTTCCAGGAATGCCACCAAACATAAGATATTGATGCTCCAATTCCTACGCCCACAATGACATATTCTGAAATAGACACTATACATTGGACTGATTAGGCATGGCTGCTTTTAGAAAACAAATGACAGCTACAGGTTTAATTAGCTAAAAAAAATCAATAGAAAGGAATAACAGAAAAGACGAACAACTATTACGTGTCAAGATTGGAGGCTGGTCCCCATGGATCAATGTTGACATGGAATTAGGCAATTATAAAGGAACTTTTGGATCCTTTTTGAAGGAAATTCATGCGTGTCATTACCTTGTTCATCCATCTTTGTCCATGTAAGCTCCTTTATGCACACTGGCATGGTTGCTGACATCATGGCATGCATCACCCACATGGCTGCTAACAACTTAACAAATCCAAATTAGACAGAATTTCATAAGTAAACTCATCACCTTTGGTGCACAACAAATATGTCTATGTTATGACTGATAGTGAGGATGATGTCAAAATTTAATTATAGAGCTTTGACAGCGACCTGATGACTCAAAGATGGATAAAATACTTATGCTACATGGAGAATACTGATAACATACACTACAAGTGAAGGTATATAAGCATATGAATTATCAAATGCAGCCAATGCTGCGCAAGTACATTGAACTTAGAATACCTGAAGGGAGACAAACTCTAAAACATTCACTGAAGATAAGGATATTCAAGATATAGAATATGAACAAAGTTAAGAGGTGCAAAGACATCTAGAGGTTTTTAATAAGCACTAAGTATAGCCGCCGAAAGTAATGACACTTTAAAATACAGAAAAGATAAAGGACCTTGAACCACTATTAATATCGTTATAAAGTTGGAGACTAACTTTTCCCAAATGAAGAAAAGCCTATAACAAATTTACATAACAGACTAAATTGTACTATTTACTCCCATGTTTCTAAGAGCAACTCTGTTATGAAATATATTATATAACACCACACTTAAGAGTTGCTTATGTATGGTGTTTTATACCATCGTTCAATATCACTTGCCCCAAAATTTGAGCTATACATACACGTCTCTCCTACTTATGTATCCTTAAATCTTTTCTTTGAACTTGAAAAGGATCAGATATGGGTTCAAATCTGAGTCCACTAGTTTTATTCAGAATATCCAGCTGACTTCAAATGTGGGCTGCATAATGAGCAGGATCTGAACACTTCAAATAACAGGTTAGACAAGAGTGCACAGTCCAAGACAACAGGCTTCTCCACATAAACTGCAAGTATCTGAGAATAAAATACAAATCCGAAAACGAGAACCGTTTTTTTCCTTTGCCAACTTTTATGATCATCTAGAACAGGTCCATACATCGTAGCATCTACATGCACGAAACAAGATAATTTGATTAAAAATGAAACAAAAATGTCATGATTTACAAGAGACATTCTTCATATAAAATTAGACATGTCTAGATCTTTAAAAAGCTAAAATACTTGATATATCACCCGCTTATCCCACAAGTGCACCTGTATCCTTGAAATCTTGCAAGATTGAATGCATCCATGGTGGCTATCCCAGCAGTTTAATATGGCTACAGATATGCGTCGTTATTTCCAGCAGCACCACAATTGGTGACAATAATAGAGTGAAGGTCATTCCTTCCTAGTAATCCTCAAAAAACAATGTAATATAATATACTTCAGGAAAAACATAAACAATCCAATAAATAGATGAAACATATTTAATCAGTCGTGCATTGATTAGCTGTCAAAAGGAGTCCAAAATGTCAGACATTGACTCCTAAAATCTCAATGGTTAATAAATGTGTGTATGCATGTAGATAGTGATAAGACTACATAATAATTCATGATTTTCTTATAATCAAACAACCAAGTACCTAGCATCAATTACTTTAAGTAAAACAGAGTCTCTTGTTATAAGAACAGACCCAAAACCACTACTGATTATCCATAAACACTATTTAAGATGACCTACTTCCAAAAAAAGTAATCTATTTTAAATTGAGATGTACCGATTTCAAACAATGTTGAGTAGAAGAACCGGAATTCAATTAATGTTCTGAGATATAACCTGCAAATATTGAGTCCAAATGAGGATAACCAGAATCAGATCCACAAATGTGGATAACATGTAGAATAAATAAATATATAAATAGAATATCAACAGTACAAGAAGATAAAAAAATGGAGAAAATGCAGAATAGTAAACAATCCAGCAGCAATAGCCAGCCAAAGGAATTGAATTTGAGTAAGGTTGATAAAACATGTAACACTGAAGATAGTATAAGCCCATCAATACAAAGAACTAAACAAAGAAATGGATACTTTCCTCAGATATCAATGGCTGTGCATGCTCTTCCCACTCAGTAGCCCACCCTGCAGAAGAACCCCTTTCCAGCACGCCATTTTTCAGTGATTTCAAAGAAGCACAGTCCTGTGGAAACCCCTTGAACAACATCTGCAGGTTCACCAGTAAATTTAGTCATGCCAATACACAATCTGCAAATTTCAATTATGGAGCCAAGCACTTATATATCAATTGTTCACCACCATTGATGTCCATCCGAAGACAAATTGATAAGCGATTACAAAATGTAAGAATCAATCCAACACTATTCTAGTGCAATGATTGCCTCAGACTTTTTATTACTATGGTTATTTTCAAATTTTGTTAGTGCACATAACTTATATCATGACTGCATATGAATTTGCTAGAAAGTCATTGTTAATGAGACAAATATAGGAGGCCATATGAGAACAGAGAATCAGGGATAAATCCCTATGAAGCCAGTTAACATGCCAAAAGTTCGTCGGCTAGTTCTGAAGATGATGAAAACAAGAGGCCATTTTTCTCCACTTCCACCAGTTCCTTGATGCTGTAAATAAATAACAATGTTACCAAGGATAATGCAGCATGCATATGTATGCATTATATTATCTATTACAAAATGACTATAAAATTTTCTAACCATGAGTAGGAAACTGCGCAGACTGGTAGTCCGCAACCAAACATGTCCACAACCTGATACCAATATTTTAGTTTAGTTCAAATTAAAGTACTCAAATAGGAAAGGTTTACATAGTTACAAAAAAAAATCATAGTTACTCAGGTTATACCTTCATGGGTAGGTCTACCCTGACGAGGAAGTATGTAAGCATACACCAAGATCCGCTGATCCTGTAAAACATACCAAATGTAGTTGTTATTATGCGGGGAAAAGATAAGAATAAAGTATTGAGATAAGTGACTTACCAAGAAGCAAAGGGTAATCTTCAGCTGACAGCCACATTGTACGAAATGCCACACGTTTGAGGTGTAATCTCCTTATCTTTTCTTCATATTTCCCTTTTTCTGGTCCTTTACCTTCACGATTTGAACCGGAGTCCAAGTTAAAGCATGAAAACAAATACCCAAATTGGAAAAAACAAAAACAAAAAGAAGATATCCAAAAAACACAAAGAAACAAAGTTGATACCTGTAATTATGAATAACAACCTAGGATACAAGCATTGCCTTCCTTCAGACAATTCCTTCCAAAGAACCTCTTCCTCATTAGAGTCATTTTCATTTAGGATAGCAGCAACACGTCTATCATACATAACTGCTGCCTCCAAAAGAATGCTAAAATCTTCATCTGGAGTCCTGAAAGTGCAATGCATAAAATATAATCTCACATGCATATACAATATTGTCCAACCTGAAACATATAATCAGGAAAGTCCTAAACTAGGTGCATGCACACACGCAAAGTTGCAAACATACTGTTCAAAATCAACTCACCAGCTCGTACCGCTGACAACAAGTGCTGGCCTGTTTGGCTTCAAGAATACATCAGTCCCAGCCAAGGTTGTGAAAAGAGTCTCATTTGGACCATGACACCTAATCCCTGAAAGAGATGATAAGTTCAGCAGATTTTTTTTTTCCATTGACATGAAAATTATGAACTCTGATTCTGAACATTACCGCTGCTGGCACAATCCCGAATACCCGGAAGTTGACTGAGGTTCTGATCTAATTTATAAAACAACTGAGCATGGTCCACATTTTAATACTGATCATGTAAGTAAGAGTATTCCAAGTAAAAACAAAGTTGTCCTGAAAGCATTTGTTCACCTGATGCTTCTCCTCGAGTGAAGCAGGGCGAAAAAACTCAGGAGGCTGATCATATAATACTGCAGCTCTAGAAGTTCAAACACAAGATGCATGGTTATCCATTAGAATTCATAAGCTTAACAAATACACGTGCAGTAGCTTGTTAAACTTGAGTTGACAATCTTACTTAATTCCCCAATTTTGGGCCAATTCATGTTGCATTGCCCTCGTCACACATAGGGAACCATTTGCCATCTTCCCATAATGCCTCTCAATCCTAATGTTTGTGTATCAAATTGTTAAATATCTGGGAGAAACCTGATATCATTCCTCAAAAGGGGCATAATATAAGAAAGGAAATTCTACATACCAACGATAAACAGCCACAAATTTACTCCTTCCCATGGACAACGCCAGCAATGTATATCCAAAATTATGCCAATCAACAATAAATGCAGCATGCCTCAGCCAGCTTGCCAGTTTTACAGCTACCAAGGTGGGAACCGAAGGAGGGTTCTGCATATGCAACAAGCGTCAGCAGTGAACTTTAAGGAAGTGGGAAGTATGCAGAGTACGTATCTGAATGGGTACATTAATTATTCATCAGAAACCCATCACAAATGATAGTCTGTAACTATGAGAAAACAATTTAGGGCATGCCAAATTAGACACCCAAAATCAAAACCCAATAAGCATAATTTTGGTAAAAGAATTGTTTTTTTCGAAGTGAAAAATGCAAGCTCACCTGCACTATAAAAACATCTGGAGCTGGTATTTTCAGACAGAGGAACCAAAGGAGCATAACTAACTGAGCTAATGGCTTGAGAAAAAGCATAAAAGGTTTCAGTATCTTTGGCAAGCATTGAGGAATTGTTGGCCACTGTGTCTGCAAATTCAGAACAATTACGCAAACGCCACTGATCCCAAAAGAAGCAAATGGTATAACAACAATTCCTATTGTACGTACCATTTTGTGGATGTGAATAGATTTATGTTGTAGCACTGCTGAGTGGGGTTCAGAACCTGTCCAAGCATACAATCTTATAACTGAATTCTGTAAATAATTAATACGTTTGTGATGTACCATCTGCCAGCATAAGTCACCTAATCACCAACATTTTAACGCAACCCAAGAAAACAAATACAGAATGACAACACCAAGCAGGGTATGAATTAACAAGTGAAGACAAAGCCACCATATAAGAGAATCGGTGTCAAGGGTATAACTCTTTGAAAATTTTCATGCTCCCAAAGAAACCGTGGGATATGGTTTTCCTGACTTGACTGCAGTACTATAGTGTTGAAAATAGAATCAAGTATCTGGCAGATCATACTTCAATCAAATGAAAAGGTAAAACAGAGACAATTAGATGGATGCATACATTCGCGTGATACGAAGGATAAAGTAAACGAAAACATCATAAATCTCCCAACAACTCAACCATTAAAATAATATCTTGTAAAGAAGTGACCAATATATGCCATCCATTATACATAATAGTACCTCCATATGCAATGATATCCACCTCTAGAAATGCCTGCAAGAGCAGATTAAGTAAAATAGATTAAGAGAGAGTACATATACTCATAGAGTTAAAATATTTAAAGACAAATCAGAACCAGAATTATGGTCCAAATGCATTATTCCACACTTAAATTCTGAGGGTCGCTAGTCTTCACTTCACCTCAAATATCACTTCAAATTCACTGGTAGAAGAATCCCAGCCTAACATAACCCTAAATTCTTCCGGCGGATAATAGTGTACTTTAAGTACTGTAGATAACAATCAAACACATGATCTTATGACTATTGTCCTGTTACAAATCAAAAATTTGGTTAATAGTTACTCTTCGAAATGCCATCTCACAGAAATAACTGAATTGAGCTTCTGATCAGCTCTAAACAGTCATTCAATACACTAAGAGCCTAAATACCAGCTGAGCTTCTACGATATCCGCACATTGCTCAATCAGTATAAGCTTTTTAAGGTATCTGTTCACTGCTCAATCAACATAAGAACTCAAAAAGTCTTCACCATCTACAATGCCATTTCTTACACAACTAAGAACCAAATAGTTTAGAAAGCTCTTAAGAAAACTATACCAGACTAAATGATACATATGGATTACAACAAATACAGAATCATGCCAAATCAAGAAAATTGAAGATGCATATTAGTATGACTAGCAAGTAGTACCAGAAAAATCACATAAAGCGGATAGAATTTATAACAACAATGATTTAGCACCAATATTATCTTCTTAATTTCTATCAGCTGCATTAAAATGATGATCACATTGCTGTCAAAATTGAAACTATCTTCCCAGATCATCCACAAAAATGGACCTACATAGAGTTCATTCACACAAGTACCTGACGAGCAATCGAAAGGGAATGATACTGCATGCGAGGGCTGCGGCCGAGGTCCCCTAAGACGACGACGCACGCTCTTCCTCTCTTCCCGATAATTGCCATTCCTGCTCAGAAGCGTTCCGTATACAGATCAGAAGAAAAATTACAAAGTTCGAGTCCACAAGAATCAATTTGAATTGCAACGAATCCATAAATTTTCCGGGAAAATCAATCTCGACTGCAAATTAGATCAGCAAATCCAGTGAGCTGAGAGCTTACCTGAAGCTGTAGAAGCCATTTTCTCGTATTCGTATGAATTCCAAGGATTTGAAATCCTCAGGCCTCGTAGAAGAGAAACTTGTTGGACAGAGCAGAGCCAAATTTGAAATGGCCAAAGCGCATAAGATTTCGTACAGTTTTGCAGGCGCCGCGGTAACAACTTTAGAAGAGTAGGAGAGGGAGAGTTGGCTGTTGAGCCAATAAAACGATGCCGTATGCTAATGTCTGCTGGAGAACAGAAAAAGTAAAAAGGCCATATTTAAGAGCATGTCCAGTGGGACGGCCCGGATCGAGTCCCGGGTCCTGGTTGGGGTTAACCCGAAACCCCAGACCCAAGACGCCCCGCTGTGGGGCTGGATTTGTGCGTCCCGGGTCCCGGGT
>JAYMSV010000956.1:0-14335 GCA_036897745.1 Erodium moschatum | reverse complement strand
TTCAGGAGAGAGAAGAAAAAGAGGAGGCTACCGCGCCAATAAAATTAAGGGTGGAGGCTATTCTACTAAAGCACCCAGAGAAAGAAGAAGACAGAAGGTATTTATTTCCACAATCACTGTCTTGGACATTGTGTTTATAACATCAATTGTAGGAGTTTTGAATTTGGTATACTGTTCTTTGTTGGGGATTTTTTCAGTCGATGAGATAATCCCAAAAAATTGGCATGAACAATGTCCGTCTGGTAAATGTAAATACTATCAGTGAACTATTTCCGTCGTAGGTGAAAATTTGTTATCTTTAGACTGCAAATTACTCATGTGACTTCCATTTTTTGTAAATGACAATTTTGCCCTTTACATTATACTGTTTCGTAATTCGGAACTCTTATGTATGTTAACTATCTACTTTTTACAAAAAAAAAGAAAAATTAATCCCATTTGTGGATTGGGAGACGGAAAATAGTTGAAGATGCCATTTGCAAAAAAAAAACATAATTTACCGTAGTATTTGCAAAATGCACATAGTTCACCGTAAGTTTTTGCAATTATCCCTAAATTGATTGTTCGATATCTCTATGCTATGGCCGTATCTATTGTTGACGAAAAGCGTGTTTTCTGTTTGAACAACTGTGAGCAATATTTTAATTATGTTGTTTCTTCTTCTTCTTCTATAGCAGCTGAGTTTGGTCTTGTGGAGATTTGTTTCCTTTAGTTATGCCCAAGACACAATTACAAAGGAATCAACATTGCTCCAGTGCATAATAAAATTATTACAGTGTGTTAAGATGCCCTTAAAGAAGGGCAAATCTCCTGGTTGGGCTGCCTTTGACCTCAAGCAGCAAAGAGGGCAGGGCCAATTTCCCGTGGAGCCTTACCCGCCCATTCCAAGTGGCAAGTAGTATACCTCCTCGTGAGAGAAATACTATTTCTTCAACGAGGTCATTCTCATCACTACTACTACCCAAGGAATGCAGAACAGTGGTACATGCCGGTGATTCAAGCGGGAAGCTTGAAAGTATCCACTGTTGGGCCGATGATGGTTTGATTGCGGATGTCTTGGCCGTGACAAATAACCATATCGATGAGGCCTCAAGTTTGCTGAAAGCAATGGAAGGGAACAATAAAACTGATGTTGTAGAACAAATTCGTCGTTTTGGTACTTTTACGTCTGATAAAGACATAAATACTCGTATCTGTATGTCAGACTTCACTGAGCCGACTTCTACGCTCAAGGACGACAGGATCGAAGCATTGGTGGATGAATATGCTTCTATAGGAGAAAGCAGTTCTTATGATGCTAAAATGCTTGCGGGGAGCTCAAGGACTATCCCGATTGAGCCTGAGTGGATAGACAATGATGTTGATATGTACTTGACCCACCGAAAAGATGCTATAAGGATGATGAGGTATGCATACTTGATTTCTACATTATGATGTTTCATCGCTTACTTCTATCATCAATGGATTAAAACTTCTTCCTCCATCCAGATTTATTGGATATCCAAATGAATGAATCTGAATGTATGAAAAATATCTCTAAAAGTAATGATGGTTGGATCTGATAAATATGGTTTCTGGATATTTCCTTAAAGAAAATGTCTTCCCTTAAAATATAGCATTACTTGAACTGTTTGTTGGTGTAATGGGCAATCTATTAGCAATTTGGGTGTTTATAATTATAAGTAGGGAGAAGCTGCCTCCTTATACCAATCACTGGAACAAAAAAGAGCATGGTTTTAAGGTGCAATGCCTAGTTATTGAACTATACAAGCATGGTATTGTATATATGCTTTAGTGAAATATGAAGGAAAAGCATTTGGGACTTGAATAGGGAAAGATGAAAAAGAACCAATCACTCATCTTTTTTATATTGCTTAAACTTGAAAATTTTATGTGTACAACTTGGACATTTAAATAGGTGTCGGGCATGGATAGATGTGTTCAATTCCACTTTTAAGAAGATTTTATATTGTTTTTGCTCGTCTTGTAGCCTTGGTTACAATAATTTGTTGATGAGGGCCATAATGGGTTGTATACATGTGTTTGCATGTTGTAGCATGCAAAGATAATTACTTAAAGTTGAAAAGAATAACACATCTTGGTTTTAGTGATATTTGTAACTTCACTTAGAGCATCTGTAGTGGTCGGCGCAAGCTTGTCGAGCACTCAGCGCAACCATTGCGTCGAGCACTCGGCTCACATTTTATCGCCGTTCACTTGTGTCGAGACCTCGGCGCAAGAGAGATTCGGTCAACAACGGTTAGTCGTCGAGCCAGTGGCGCGACATGTGTCCTTCAAAATTTGGCCAAATCCCTTTGTCACCCTACAAAGTCCCCCATCTCCAACTCTTTTCAACAATCCTTTCTTTCATCTTCCATCTGCAGCCTCTTTTAATATAGTTTTTCTTCTCCTTTGCCAACATTTTTCCATTCAGTCTACTGAACTTTTATGTAATATCGTTCCGTTCAATCTCCTTAATTTTTATGTAATGCCGTTACTTTCAAATAAATCCTATTTCCATTTATAAAATAACACCAATAAATTTCATTAGTCATTAATTTCTGCTTGAGCCAAGCTGATAAGCCAACACTTGCTATTACCACTGTAGCACTTGGCTTAACAACTTGGCTAATGCAGAAGAGAGAAAATGAAAACTAGATATATTTTTTCCTGAAGCCAAGTGCTTGGCTTAACCACAATAAATGCTCTTAGATTATGATAATCTGACTCGTTAATTATGTATTTTGTAACCTTGGATTCATACTAGTCAAGATTCTTTGTACTTTTATAATCCTCATTGCGCCTGTATGTAATGGATGCTGAAAGGGTCACCTTCAATTGAGCAGGCTGGCGTCCCAGCATTCAAGGGCTGCAACTAGTGCCTATCAAAGAGGGGATCATTTTGCTGCCCAGCAGCACTCGCGGAATGCTCAAGAGGAACGGATTACTGCTGAAAAGCTTAATGCAAAGGCTGCCAAGGAAATCTTAGGTATTAGAAATAGTCAAAACGATATGTGGAAGCTGGACTTACATGACCTTCATGCAGCTGAGGCTGTTGAGGCCTTGCAGGGACATTTACTGAAAATCGAAACCCGGCTCTCGTTGAATCGGTCGGTATCTCCGAATAAACTCATGACGGATAATGAGATCAAACGATCTTCATCACTCGGGTCTTTTAGCTCGATAAACTTGGATAGACAACGAGCATCAACTAGGCATCAACAAATGGCATTGCAAGTCATAACAGGTTCTTTGCTTCATCCATTGGACTTTGGACCTGTATATAATATAGCACATGGTAGCATATTTAGCTTTTAAAGTATAGATTCTTAATTGTTACTGAAGCTATCACTAAACAATCTGACTTATAATGTTATAATGTTACAGATGGTTGTAAGTCAACTGGGAAAATTGCAAATAAGTACCCTGAAGTATTAACTTTTTCCAACTCGTAGCTCTCTTCTTTGATAGTTGCAAACAAGTGCCCTGAAATTTTCTTTTTGTTGCTCTTTGTATAAATTTACCCTTGAAAGATCAAAATTTAAGAATAATAATTAAAGAACAAAAAATCCAAATATTCATCTCACTTAAACTTCCTTGCTCTTTGTACGGTACAAAAAGGAAGAAAATTAAGGGATATGAAAATTTGGACTTTTTTTTTACTTATTACTTTTAAAATATAAATTACAAGGGTGAAATCATCATTTCTATACAAATTACAACAAAAAAGACAAGTCCAGGGTACGTTTTTGCAATTATCATAGAAGAGGGCTTTTAAGTTGCAAAAAAATGAATACTTCGTGGTAGTTTTTACAGTTATCCCTTATTTATTTGTGAACTCACTCAAATACATATATAAATTAAATATAGCCTTAGCATCTACTGCCTAGATGCGGTCAGGATATGTTTCTTGAGGAAATGAATTGTATGAGGTCAAAGCATTTTATATTTTGATTTTTTAGCATCATAGATGGTGAAAGAAACTTGTTCATATCGAATCTAAATTAAATTTATGTGGTAATGAGCTAGCTAACCCTGTCGTGATTATGGCAGTAAAACTAATCTACTTGATACTTATGCAGGAATCGGTAATCATAGTCAGGGGCAAGCCGCACTTCCAATAGCTATAAGAGGTTTTCTAAATGAAAATAGGTGAACTGTCTCTCTTTTATGTAGGGATAATTGAAAAAAAAATACCTTGAGGTATTCACTTTTTACAACTTATAGCCCTCTTCTTTAATAATTGCAAAAAAGTACCCATGAACTTGTCTTTTGTTGCGATTTGTATAAAAATGATGATTTTACCCATACAACTTATACTTCAAAATTACAAGTAAAAAACAAAAATCCAAGTTTTCATTTAATTTTCGTACTCTTTGTACCATACAAAGAGTAAGAATTTTAAGGGATATGAAAATTTGGATTTTTTGTTCTTTCATTATTTTTCTTTAAATTTCCAAGCATAAAATTGTCATTTTATACCAATTTATACAAAGTGCAAAAATAAGACAAATCAAAGAAGAGGACAACATGCAAAAAAATGAATACCTCAGGTAGGTTTTTGCAATGAATCATCAGTTTACTGTTGCAATTATTTCCAACTTTTCTGATATTGTGACTACTGATTTCGTTTTCCAGATATCGTTTCGACGAGACAAGACCAGGGGTGATCACTGTTAGGCCCAAATTTCGCCAGAGATAATGTTCTCACCAACAGAAAGGTGAGAGGAACAATATACTAAAGTTCCCGTATAAAGTTTTCTTAGTGATCATGTGAAGATTCCACTTCTGTAACAAAACTATATAGACTTCGTTGCTGTGTGTAATTATTCCTCTTGCTGGGTTGGATCTCTGTAATTGCATACTTGATGTTCTTAGTTAATGCAGAAGCACCAGACTTGTTCAAGGGCATAACATATACTGCTTGATGTGGCTTGAATGATTTGATCTGGAATCCAGACGAGAATTTTAATTTTATTGATTCCTACTTTTATATGTAATCTTCCTTTTTTGTTCATTTTGATAAAGGTGTGTCAACGAGTAAAATCTAGTTTAAATTCAACAGGGTTATTAAAATTTATGCTTTTTTATCATATAAAAAGGTATTTTTGTCATTAAATTTTAAACGAGAACACAGTAAAACCAAAACAAAAATTATTAAGATAAACTTATAATGTTTGAAACATAAAATAAAGAAAAAAAGTATTTTAAAAAGGAAATGACATTCAGAAAAAGGAATTTATAATTTTTTGAAAAGAATTAACAAAAATTATTAGGTTAATTGAGAATATTTCAGATTTAGAATAAAAGAAATCAAATAATAATTAAAATTTGATCAAGGTATTATTAAATATTAATAATAAGATTCAAATAAAAATAATCAAGATTAAGGAATTAATAAAATTAGTATTAATAAAAATAAATTATTCAATAACATATTTTGAAAATTTGAAAGTTGAAAGATATTATTGACCTTTCACTATTTATTAGTTATGAAAAATCGATGACATAATTTTAAGAGCTTGACCAGTAGCGAGGGGTATTATGAACGTGTTTTTAATGGAAAAATAACGGGAAAAAAAAGTATCATCAGTGTAATGAGAACTAAAAATACAAACCA
Organism: Erodium moschatum; assembly: GCA_036897745.1. NCBI lineage: Eukaryota > Viridiplantae > Streptophyta > Magnoliopsida > Geraniales > Geraniaceae > Erodium > Erodium moschatum. The sequence goes on along the minus strand of JAYMSV010000956.1, from coordinate 8,715 downwards.
ATGATTTGAAAAGAAACATGTTAAGATAACAAGCTGAAATTATCCCAATAATGATCAAGCATAGCTTCACCTTTTAAGAAAAGTGTCACGTGTTTTGGTTTGGGCCACGTGTTTTACTAATGGGCCAATATCCCTAAATTTCTTATTGAATTAGCCCAACGCCCTAAGGTACAGATAAAAGCCCATCATACAAGTCCAAATGATCAGTGGATCAGACGGTTATTGTTGTTCTCACGCCCCCTTCCTTATCACCGTCAGATTCGACTCATCACAATCCAACGGTTGTGAGAAGTGAGAACCCAAACATCAGCTTCGAATTTGTTACTATTACCAAACAGCCCAATTTCGATACATCCATTTTTCTTCTTCTTCGTCCTCCTTCTTCTTCGTCTTCTCATTCTGCAGCTTCGAATTCCATGTATAATGTCTCATCGTGCATTACATTGAAGGAAACACAGAGCGAGAGTTGCAGAAGGAGATATTATCCAGCGCTTAGGTATATGATTTTCTGTTCACTTTCGTTTTTGAAGATCTGAACTTCTGTGTAGAGATTTTGTTAAATTCCTGTCATGAATTTGTTTCGAACGTCTGAATTGTGAATCAGGAAACTATGAATGAAATGATGAATACTGAGCTGATAATTGTAATTGAAATTTCATAAATTGATGAATTAGTTTGGTCGAATGGTAGTACAAGCTTTGAATTAGGGCAATTCAGTGGAGGGTCCTTTCTCTTCAGTTCCAGTATCTCCCCCATTTTCTGAAAATTTCATGTCTTGACTGAGAAAGTATCAATATTTTCGGAAGCCTTCAAATTCTAAACCCCCCTCTCTTTTTGTAGGTAATCACTTTCAAACCCATTTGAATTTATTTCTGTATAATTTGACTGGAGCTTTACAATGAGTGGTGCTGGTGCCCCTAAGAGATCGCATGAAGAGGGTTCTAAATACCCACATGAAGATTTGGGTGTATATCCCAAACTGGCAACTGTTGTTTCAAATGAGTACCATCCCCCTTATGAGACGGGTCAGGAAGCACGGGTTGCGAAAATTCCCAAAACTGATTCCCGTGACCCGGATAGAAGATCCCCTCTTCATACAATGTACCGAATGCCACCATCTTCAAGCGACCTGCATTTAGATCATTCCGCCTCTTCTGAGAACAGACTGGAATCTAGGGATTCCAAAGACAGTAGAGATCCCAGGGTTGAGAACAGAGACACCAAGACTGAGACGAAGGAGTTCCATGGTGAAGCAAAGAGAGATCCTCAAACTGCAAAAGGTGATAAAGACATCAGATATGAAAGTAGAGGGGATGACGGTAAAGAAATGAAATATGATAGAGATACTTATAATGATTCAAAGGGTGAGTTAAAGGTAGAAAAGGATGGTTATGGTGCAGCTAGTAGTCATTTGAATTGGAAAGAGCCGAAAGAGATCCATAGGGGGAAAAGATATTCTGAAGCATCAGAGTCTTGGCACATTCCGCGCAGTAATTTGCAAGTTCCAGCTGAAGTTGCAAAGGAAGGCTCAGCTACTGAAGAGAGGGACCACACAGAAGCACATGAGACTGTTGGTGAGAACAAAGTTGAGACAAAGGGTGATGACAAATCTAAGGAAAAGGATAGAAAACGGAAAGATCTCAAGCATCGGGATTGGGTAGAGAGAGAGAAGGACAGAACTGACCGTAGAAGCATTCAAGTAGGTAATAGCAATAGTGAATTTAAGGAATTAGCAAGGGAAGATAAAGAAGCAGATAGGTGGGAAAGGGAGAAAAAGGAAACCTCTAAAGAAAAAGAAAGACTTAAAGAAAGGGAAAAGGATTATGTGAAGAGAGAGTTATGGAACGGAGCAGAGAAAGAAAGTTTTAATGGTGACAAGGAAACTGGGGATATATCTACCAGAGTGCCAGAGCAAGAAACCCCCACAATGGAGCTAAAAAAACAAAAAGAGTATGATGGGATAAAAAATATCGATAGAGAAGTGAAAGAAAGGAGAAAAGAAAGAGATGCTGATGTAGAAGGAGATAAATCTGAAAAGTGCACTAAATTCTATGACAAAGAATCAGAGGATGGTTGTGTGGACGGTGAAGGGGGTATGGGAAGGGAAAGAGAAAATTTTAACCATGGAGTTCAGCAGCGTAAGAGGATGCTTCGGCCAAGAGGCAGCCCCCAAGGGATGAATCGCGAACCTCGATATAGGTCCCGTGCTCAGGACAATGAAGGGTGAGTCTCTCTCAACACACACACACACAACTATTCTAATTGCCATTTTACCTGCTTGCTGATTATTCTGTGAGCTTATGCCATAGATTATGAGTCAATCTTGTGGGAGTTCTGCATGTTAGAGTCTAGTACCATCTTCATGCATGTTCTTGAGATAAAAAGCTTGAAGCATGGAAATCTTTCTGTTCACTGGTCCTTTTCCCTTTCTATACATTTTTCTTAACACCAGATACCTTTGTTTCCATTGAAGACTAGAAGAAACTGTATATGGAAAATCGACCATTAAAATTTAGTTGATATTTTAGTTGAATAAACTGCATCTTATCTTATAGGAAAAAGACTATGAACTTTTCTTCCATCTATATTCACAAATGGTACAAATTTAGAGTCACCAATTGATCTCTACAATAATTTCCATTTATGATGTATTGAAATCTTAAAATTCATGAAAATTTAGAATGCTCTGGGGTGCAGCTTCTGCTTTATTTGGTTCAATCGTCCTTTTTATTCCAAAAGTTGTGTGTAACTGTGACCTTTGGTGTTCTCCCAGTTTAGGGTCTTCTAGGTAATGCTTAGAGCGGTGATGATGTTCTTTATAGTTGGTGGGGGTATATTAAGTAAATGCAAAGGTTGCTATTCCTTAGTGGCTGTCCGTACAGTCTTTATGATAGGGTATCTGATGTGATGATACGAGAACAACTTTTGAAGGAGGCTTGCAACAATCTGCAGTTTTAATGAGGATTCCATGTAAAATAGAAATATGTAAGGAGATACATATGTGTTTCCTTTTCTATTTAAAATTTTATCTAGTTTGTTTGAGTATGTTGATTTGGATCACGGTTGTGTGATGGTTATATTTGGTCTCTATATGATTGACAGTAGAACTGTTATATTTATGCCTTTAACCTGCTTCCCCTTTGTGCTCAATTTAACTCCTGTAGGGATGCTTTGGGCACACTTTTGTATCTTCTTTTACACTCAAACCCACACATTTGAGCTCTTGAACAATAATTTACTCACAATATATTTATCTGCATTCTTTAACAGATCTATATTTGGTAGCACATATTTTTATTTTCCACACCCTTTGAATATTTTGATACCCACATCGTTTGCTTTAAAAATAAATGCTTTGTTGCCACCAATTACCTAACTGGACTAAGGTGCCTTACTTTGTTCTTTCTCCTATATCTTTTGTTTCCTTCTCAGTAGTTTTTTTTCCTAGAGTTCGTGAATTATCAGTAAGCCATTTAGCAGGAGATGGTAAATTAATTATCATGCTGTTGATTTTTAATGTTTGTTTAGCCGTCATTGATCCAGACTCCTTGATAAAGTTTCATTAGTTAGATATCTAGATTATGCTTGATGTAGATATATTACATATGGTTATTTACTTAATTGTGTTCTTCCTTTGCACACCTAATCATTTTATTCTTTCTTCTGCAGATCTCAAGGTAAGATGTTGTCCTGCATCCTATTGACCTGGAAGATTTTTCTTTTTCTTTTAACCAGTAGTCAACCTCTATTCGGCCTTCATTATAATGATATGGGTTTGCTGCTTAAACCCTTGATAGGGATTCTATCCATTTGAAGGGCATATTAGGGCTATGGGGATAGCTGAAATGATCGAGCAAAGTTTGTGAAGTGTTTTTAGCTTAAGAATTTAATGGATACTATTACTCTAGGTATTATTGAAAAAATGATTTGTACCAAAGCTTGCTTGTCCAAGTGGTCAAGTGCTTGAGCCTGTGACCTGGTACCCAGGGTTCGAGTCAAGATGGCAGCATTAAAATCCCCAAAAGTGGATGTGTATAGTCTACTCCTACTAGTCAGGAATTTATGCTTTCCGAAGTTCAGTTGTATGGGTGTTTTGCATGGTGAAGCATGCAACCAAATGCCAGGTCCATCCCCCTTTTTGTTTATCAAAATATATATTTTTATTTTGTCCCATACTCCCATTTGATAGTTGACCTCTGTATGTAATGATGCCACAAATCTCTAAAAGCGTGTTAAGTAGTATCCATGTGCTCTCATGAATTACTGATCCCAGGTCAATGATAATGTATGTAAGCTTGGAGCATCGTGTCCTAAGTTTCTGTTGATTCAGGTAAAGCAGAAGTATCTTCTGTTGTGTACAAGGTTGGTGAATGCATGCAAGAATTGATAAAGTTGTGGAAAGAATATGACCCGTCTCAAGCTAATAAAAATGGTGAAAGTTCTCACGGTGGTCCTACCCTTGAAATTCATATACCAGCTGAGCATGTTACTGCTACAAATCGCCAAGTACGACCAAACATTTTATTATTAGATAAAACCTGTTTGCTAATTTTTATCATGTTACACGTATAGTATTGGTGAACTTATTGATAGTGAGATTCTTCTACTGTCAAAAGTTTTGTGGGCTTTATTTTAAATCGTTATTATAATTATTTATCTTTATAAAGAACATAATTTATGGGTTCAGTACGGCTAGCAGTCTTTCTGCAAAAGTAAGGGATGGCTGCATACATAATGACCCACCTCTGGTCGTGCACTGCACTGCACTGTCCTCTGGAGTGATAATATGCTCTTCATTAGAGAATATAACAAAACTACTCTCAGTGTATACAATATTTCTTTTTAAGTTTATGAAGAGTAATGCATGCTTTGCTACTAACTAGGTAGACAGTATTTGGTAGAACATTTCAACTTTTTTCAACTAAATCACATTGTTAACTTGGCTCAATAGAACATAGGGCTAGCAACTTATTTTGTATTCTTATGTGAGTTATATAAGTTAACTATGTGCAGGTTAGAGGTGGTCAGTTATGGGGGACAGATATATACACAGATGACTCTGATCTTGTAGCTGGTATGTAGTATCACTGAGAAGCATTAAGTTTGTGTTGGGTCCTTACAATAATAAGAATTAAGGTTGTATTTGTACTGTTTTTTTATGGGGATGAGAATCAACCCTCATTTATGTTTGATTGAAAACTAGGCATACTTATCTTCATTCCCATTCACCTGTCTTGTTCTAATTTTATTTATTGGAAATAAAATAATGGGTTATAGAATGATAGTAATAGTAATTCATAGTCCCTAAGTTACTCGCAAAGGAGGGTGATTCCCATTCCCATACAAATATATTCAAATGCAACCTCGATGTTATTGGAATAATTGGTATTGATGCTTCGTTTGTCTTCCAGTTCTCATGCACACAGGTTATTGCCGCCCCACGGCTTCCCCTCCCCCTTCAGCTATCCACGAGCTACGTGCTACCATTAGAGTGCTACCCCCTCAGGATTGTAAGTTCATATTCAATGTCATCTCGTCTTTTCAGGTTTATTTCCCATTACTAGTTTGTTTTCTATGTTTAGTCTATTTCCTATTTAGTATAGGACGACCCCTCATATAAAGGGGTCTCTCATTGTACTAATTATCAAACTATCAATGAATTAAGTCCCATATCTCCACAAGATTCAGCATCATATGAGCGCCTCCTTGTCTTTCACTCGGCTTTGTGTAATGGACTTTGGGATTTGGGGAAACCTGCTCTTGAACCAAACCTGCACTGGGTCACCCGCATCTAATCAGTATTTCTCTCGGATCGGGTGTGAGTTAGTCCTATTTTGCCTGACCCAAACATGTGTGGGTGACCTGAGCCAGCAGTACTTGAATAATTTGTGCAGTTAGGTTACTTTGTGGGTGATGGTTTTCTTATCTTTTTGTAATAGTATTCAGTGTTCTCATCTGTTGGTCTTTGTATTAGGTTACATTTCTACTCTGAGAAACAATGTTCGTTCTCGTGCCTGGGGAGCTGCTATTGGTTGTAGTTATCGTGTTGAGCGTTGCTGCATTGTGAAGGTGATTATTTCATGTCTATACTTTCCATCATTGCTCTTCATGCTTGTTTGAGCTTTCAATTTTGCCGATGCTCTAGTTAAACTTGGACATCTGTATTTATGTGGTCAAATTCCGCAGTCAGATCCACAAAGTCAAGGAATTACTATCAATGTGATCTTGTTAGTTGCTCCTTTCTCTCAGTTTGTATAATCATCATCATCATTATGCTTATTATTTCAGAAAGGAGGCGGGGCTATCGATCTTGAACCTTGTCTTACCCATACATCTGCAGTGGAGCCGACTCTGGCTCCTGTTGCTGTTGAACGCACTATGACTACAAGGGCTGCAGCTTCGGTATTACTTGGCATCTTTTTACTAAACTATCTTTTCGCTTATATTCTTATCTTTGATTTTTTTTGGCCATTTTGTCCTTTCCCACTATGCCTTTTGTTCTTCTCCCCCTTTTTGGCTTGTTTGTATTATGAAAAAAATAAACTGACATCATTCTTATTCTTTTTTGGATTTGAGATTTGGTCTGTAAGTAAGACAAGTGTTGTGGAATATGCGGAAATATGGTTCAGTTGTCTGGGGAGGCAGAGTAGTAGAGAACGATTTTCTTGGATAAAAAATAAGTACAGATAGTCCTTAACATTTGTGATGTACTTGGTCATTACCATTTGTTATGTACTTAGCCATGAATAGATACTGTGTTTAAAGACTTGCAATCTAGTCATCAACATATGATGAGCTGAACTGCTATTTGGCCCCTTCAACTTTTCAGTATGTGTTGAATGGGGATTTACATTTGCTGATTTTTTTTTGTCTAAATCATCATTGCTTCTGGAGAATTTTGTTTCTTCCCTTCCTTATTATATCCACTTGTTCATTTCTATTGATGCTTGACATATCCCTCTCTTTAGAATGCATTGCGACAACAAAAATTTATACGAGAAGTAACCATACAGTACAATCTCTGCAACGAGCCATGGTATGTTCATCTTCCTTTCCCTACACTTGTTATTTCTTCTGAATAGGTATCTATTCAAAAGGGTCTGCATGCTTATACTGAGCTTCGGCTGGAAACTGTTATAGATGTCAACTCCTTTTAATATAAGCTGTTACCAAAAACGTTTCATTACTCTTCCCTGAATACTGCAACTATCGATGCACTCATTACATTTCTGTGCTTGCAATTTGCTTTAGGACTAAGTACAGCATAAGCATTGTTGCTGACAAGGGTCTGAAGAAACCACTGTACACATCTGCACGGTTGAAGAAAGGAGAAGTTCTATACTTAGAAACACATTCATGCAGGTATGATTTTTTTTTTGCTTGTGTTTAAGGCCAAGTGTAATGAGGATGATCTGGTAGATAGCAATAAAATGGTATAGTTAGGAAAGTTAATGTGCATTGTGAATCAGTACGCATGATACAATTTAAAATTTTGCTACTTGGTCTACTCTATGTCTTGGTCCTGAGTGGGAATGTTCCATCTTATGTGCATACATTTGTTTTCTGATATTTTGGGATAGGTATGAGCTCTGTTTTACTGGAGAGAAGGTGGTCAAAGCCACGTCAGCATCTCAAGTGCACGAAACAGAGCCTCCCACGAACGGCGAAGGTGAAAACATTATGATCGACGTGTTCAGGTGGTCTCGCTGTAAGAAGCCCCTTCCCCAGAAGGTGATGCGGTCGGTCGGGGTACCTATGCCCCAGGAATACGTGGAGGTCCATTTCTACATCTTTCATTCTCAGTTGCTGCAAGCAAATAAATATTACCGTGGATTTTGAAAATAAATTTTGATTGAAAAAACGTTATTGAGCAGGTGTTGGAGGAAAACATAGATTGGGAGGATGTGCAATGGTCACAAACTGGTGTTTGGATTGCTGGAAAAGAATATGTGCTTGCAAGGGTGCATTTCTTGCCTCCAAATTAGCACGTAGGCTTGTTTTTGTTCATATATTTTGTAAACTCTGAACCTGATGTGTATGGATACAATGATGGAGTGTCTGTGATAGTTTAATGTACCTGCATTAGGTAACTACATTGGCATGGAAATTGATTTCAATGACAAAGTGTGATTAGTTGGTACTTATTAGTCAGTCTGTTATACAACCAACATAAGTTGGTAAAGAATCACTTTTATATAAGAGATTATCGTCTCTGGAATTAAACTAGGCGAAATTTACGTATATTTTGTAATTGGGTTGATTGTCAAAAACTGTCCTAAAGTATTGTCCACAAATGAAAAAAGCAACTGAAGTTTTGTTCTCTATTTTAGGTTACAGTGAAGTCTTGTCCACCGACTTCCCTTAGAAAAACGTAATGTTACGTTTTTTAACGGAAGTTGCTAGACAAAACGTTAGTGTAGGCTAAAAGATTGGATAAAACTTTAGATAGTTTTTCGTTCGTGAACAATGCTTTGGGTGGGATAGTTTTGACACTTAACTAAATTGTAACCTCATCAGTTCTGACATGTGATAGAAAAATTAGCAAAGTGATGATTCTACCTAGTAATGGTACTAAAGGACATAAAGGTCTTCTCAATTTTTAAGGTCAACCTGAGCCCAGAAGTAAGTAATGGAGAGAAGAAAGAACTCATCTAATGCTTTTCTTGCTATAATTTCTCTTTTGCTTTAAGAGCACCTCCAACGGATTGTTGCAGG
>JAYMSV010000955.1:0-14336 GCA_036897745.1 Erodium moschatum | reverse complement strand
CAGGAACGATCCTGTTCATCTTCAGAAGAATATTCTGGATCACGTCGAGTTCACGGTCGCCAGATCTAGGTTTAGCTTTGATGATTTCGAAGCTTATCAGGTAACTTCAATCGACTCCTAATCAAGAGAGAGTGAAGTATTTTGACCTGGAATTTGAAATGTTTTGGTCAAAATTAACAACTCAATCAGAAATTTTGGGTTTGAACCTCTGAACATTTGACATTTTGAATTTTGGCGGGAATTAGCTGGGATCTTCAACATATGGATTTTATGTGTAATTACATATGCTGATTTTGATTTTGATTTCATGTAGGCTTTGGCACATAGTGTGAGAGATAGGTTGATTGAGCGATGGCATGATACCCAATTACACTTCAAGAGGAAAGACCCAAAGCGCCTATACTTCCTTTCTCTGGAGTTCCTCATGGGTATTCACTTGTTTTTATATAGGAACTTGAGTAGTGAAAAGTCAAACACTAAAACTTGAGTCTTTGATCTTTGCAAATAGTCATATGGCACATTTATTTTAGGACAAATAGTTCAGGTTTGTATTTGCCTTCGATTACCTAAATTTGATCATCAGCAATTCTTATGCTGTCTATGAACATAAGTAGCGAATAAATGTTTCATGTACAGCAATCCACCCCTCCACCTCGATAATCATATGCTTTGGTCTTTCATTTCTAAGGTGCTGACACTTGAATTCATTTCTGATATGTCATCATCAGGACGTTCCTTGTCAAATAGTGTTATCAATCTTGGTATTCGTGACCAGTATGCTGAGGCTTTAAACCAACTTGGTTTTGACTTTGAAGTTGTGGCAGAGCAGGTTAGCTTTCCTTTATTTCTCTTCCATGGTCATCCTGCTCTTTCTTCAAATATAGATATTAAGTGTGTACTTTAGAATTCAAAACCTTTTTGGTAGTTGCACTTTAAACTTGTCTCCATGAAAAGGCTGTTATAAGTATGTAAAATTGTTAACTAGGAACATACTAACATTTTTTTTGTGTGTTCCCCTGTCACTTTGTTTGTTTCTAATTATTTGCAATGCTCAAGGAAGGTGATGCTGCACTTGGTAATGGTGGGCTAGCTCGTCTTTCAGCATGCCAAATGGATTCCCTGGCAACTTTGGACTATCCTGCTTGGGGGTATGAAATCTCTGTCATTCATTTGGGAGATATTTGGGGATGTTTAAAGTTATCATGACCTTTCTATGAGCTTTTCGTGACTACCTTAATATATCTAAATTTTGCACTCTGCTTCAGATGATTACCTACCACTGTTGTCTGAACTGGTATGAATGTCTTATTCAAGAACTATGAGTGCCATTTGAAGAGTGATGTAACTAACCTTTTTCTTAAAAGAATTAGACCTTATTTTTGTTACTAGTAATTCTTGAAAATTATTATAACTTTTATACATATCCCATAGGAGATGCTACGAGATAGTGATTTAGTATCACATACTTCTCTCTCTCCTTTGGTTAGCAAGAACCGCTTACTTCTCTTATAACGAAACAAATATATGATGACTAACATAGACTAAATAACGTCATTAATACAACCTTTGCTGGGTCTTTTCTTTTAAGGATGGCTGCTTTGTTCTTTACGTAGACCGACATTAATTTTGTGGGAATTGCTTCTGATTTTGCAGTTATGGACTGCGTTACCAATATGGCCTGTTTCGTCAAGTCATTTTAGATGGCTTTCAACATGAACAGCCTGATTACTGGTTGAATTTCGGGAATCCCTGGGAAATTGAACGGATTCATGTAACATATCCAGTAAAGGTTTGCAAGTGCCTCTTTTTAGTTTTCTTGCATTGTACTGTACATATTATCATTAATTTTAATCTATTAGTTTCCAAAACTTGGTGTATTTAGTATTAATTTGATATTTTTCCGTTGGATCAGTTTTATGGCACTGTTGAAGAAGTGGAAACCGACAATGGAGAGAAACAAAAAGTTTGGGTGCCTGGAGAAATGGTAAAATAGTAACTTATTGCATGGTCGTTGCCACATCAATTTAAGTCCATATGCATGGCAATTCTTGATAAAAAAAAATTGATATCTTACACCATAGCTGATCTCCTTGTTGGCAGGTTGAAGCTGTTGCTTACGATAATCCTATACCAGGTTATGGAACAAAGAATACAATTAATCTCCGTCTTTGGGCTGCTAAACCAAGCGACCAATATGATATGGTAATTTTTTTGCAGATTTCTATTTATGCATTTTATTTATTTATTTATTCTGGATATGGGGAACAGCATAGTGCTTCTATAGTTTAACTATTTTTGTATCTTTTTCTGCAATACATCATTTGCAGGAGTCCTACACTACTGGAGATTATATCAATGCTGTTGTCAAAAGACAAAATGCAGAAACTATAAGCAGCATTTTGTACCCTGATGATCGTACCTATCAAGTACGTCTGTTTCTTCTTTGGTTAATTAAGCATTGCCAATTTACAGCAAATAACTACCTAATTATTGTCTAGCACACTGATATTTTAGTTCCTTTGTTGAAATTTCCCCAGTCTCGTCTTGTCTCACTATGTACATGATGATCACTTTGAACTTCTGTTTATCAGGGAAAGGAACTGCGATTGAAACAACAATACTTCTTTGTATCAGCATCATTACAAGATATCATTCGCAGATTCAGAGATGCTCACGATAACTTTGATGAGTTTCCAAATAAGGTTCTGATTTCTGTAGATTTGTATTTCTCATTCACTGATAAGTTATTAAACATATTGTATTGCTGGAAGGAAACATTTCAATCACCCCGCCTCTCTCTCTGACCAGTTTATGTTTCTATATCTTATTCAGGTTGCCCTGCAGCTCAATGATACTCACCCGTCTCTGACAATAGCAGAGACCATGAGAGTTCTTGTTGATGAAGAGCATTTGGGTTGGGAAAGGGCATGGGACATTGCATGCAAAATTTTCTCATTCACAACTCACTCAGTAAAACCTCAAGGATTGGAGAAAATCCCTGTTGACCTTCTCGGCAGTCTTCTTCCTAGACATTTACAGGTGTGTTGTTCACAACAACATATAAAATGCATTTACTTCAGAAATTTATTTTTTATTCCATTTTTTATGTCCACAAAAATGGTAAAGAACAGCCTTCATTTTCATATCCACACCATATGTGTGTGTGTTATGTTGGTTCACTTTTGCAAAACTTTTTTTTCTTTGTTCTCAATGAGATTTAAAATATACAACAGCAAAAGTTTCCAAAAATAAATGTTCTTATAGCATTTTTCTTACTATTTATTGTCATGCTTTTGATCTATGCTTCTTCAAGAATTTGAACATGTAACAGTCCATGTGATAATCTGTGGGTTAATCCAATATTCAATCTTAATTTAGATTATAAAGCATAGTTTTCGTTTAATTGAAGTATCCGGTCGAACCATATTCTTCATATTTAATTTATCAGTTTCTCCTACTCCATCTGTTGAAGGTATCTCAAGTTTTCCATTTTATATATTCATGTGGCTATAACTTTTTTTCTTTTTCAGATTATATATGACATCAACCAAAAATTCATGGAAGAGTTGAAAAAGATAATTGGTCTAGATTATGATCGGTTATCACGGATGTCCATTATTGAAGAAGGCGCTGTAAAGGTATTGAAGAAAAGCATCACAAACTTTTGATTTCATTATATGCAATGACGAGGAGTTCATTATAGTACATATTATTTTGAAGATATAAACGCGAGACAGGGTAAGATGAACTTTAATGTACAAAATGTGCCCTGGTAGTTATTTGGTCTTATGTCCTATATGTTTTTGCTTTCCCCCCCTCATTTTTTCATATTGCCTTGTGTACTTTTAACATTGTTCATACTTCATATGAAATAACTGGGCTGTTAATTACTATCACTGTGAAATTTGAACTTCAACAGTATAATTAATTAATGAAGTAACTACCTTTTCATTTGGCAGAGTATCAGAATGGCCAACCTTGCAATTGTTTGTTCTCATACTGTCAACGGTGTATCCAGAGCACACTCGGAACTTATAAAAACAAAAGTTTTCAAGGTATTACATGCCCCTCCTTTCCCCCTGCTCAATCATTTAATTGCTGGCTTCTGTTTGCTTATGATATAAATAAACATTTAGCTTTGCAAATGATGTTGGGTTTCTACTTCATTGATGGAGATGTAGGTAGTATCACAGGCAATTGACATGCAATTTTCTGAGAACTATTATTTTTCCCATTCTTTGTCTATCAAAATCACATATATCAGTAAGTTAGCTATCATCTCAAATAGAACCAAAAGATAGTAAGAAATTGAAATAATGGGGTTGTTTTGGCATATTCGTCGAGTTCACTAACAAGTAACAACCTATTTTTTTGCAGGATTTCTTTGAGCTGTGGCCAGAGAAATTTCAGTACAAGACAAATGGAGTTACCCAGGTAGAGAGCTTCTATCATTTTTTTATGTCTACTCTGTGATCCATAATACCTTTGCTTTAGTATCATATGCCTTAATTAGCCAAATAATGGTTAAGTTTTTTTTCATGGCCTACCTGGTCTTTGTATTTTGTGCCTACTGTTAAAGACTTAAAGTACAAGCATTTTTTTTATTCAGCTGTCATAGTTCACACTTGATATTCTTCAGTTATTATATATGAGGTCTGTTATTTTCTCGTGATGCATGTATTAATTTTTGGAATGTAATTGGTTGATATCGGAATGTGTGTATGGCTTTCTAACTAACTTCTCATTTTCAGCGTCGCTGGGTTGTTGTGAGCAATCCAAGTTTAAGTGCTCTAATTTCAAAATGGCTTGGAACAGAAGCCTGGATCCGAGAAATTGACCTTTTAACAGGCTTGCGTGAATTTGCAGAAGATGCTGATCTGCAGCAAGAGTGGAAGATGGTATTACCTCTAATGTGCAGATAATCTCCAAATAAAAAATGCATGATTTGTCTTGTTCATTCATTTACCGTTTAGTTTAAATTTTGGAGGTCAGGAAGGTTAACAAAATGAGGCTAGCGGAGTACATTGAAGCAATGAGTGGTGTGAAGGTCCATACAAAGTTTTTCCTTACTAATTTGATCTTTGGCGTCCTTATATTTGTTCTTGCTACAAAAGTGTTATGAGTATTGAAACTTCCAGATTTCATTTGCAGGTTAGTCTAGATGCAATGTTTGACGTGCAGATAAAGAGGATACATGAGTACAAAAGACAACTGCTCAATATACTTGGAATCATCCATAGATATGATTGTATCAAGGTGAATAATTTTGCCTTGTTTTAATGCTTTGATATCACCATTTTCATGTTGTCCTGAAAAACTTCTTAGCTTACTGAAGAATTTTATAGTCAGACTACATATATATCAGGTCAGGCTCCACCAGTAAAAGATCAACCTTATTAGTTTGGTGTGACCCATGCCTTTATGTCGTAACTATTTCTATTCGATGTGATGCTTAATACTTGAAAACTCGTCAAAAAAGCATCTTGCTTTGCCAGATACTGGGTTGAGGTAGGGTTTCTATTAGATCTGAGAAGAATTTCACTTATGATTGGCTCTTGGGATTTTGCACGAATTTTTCCTTGTCATTTTGTTGGAGTTTTTTTTTCTGAAGCACAGACTACTCTTATCACCATTTCTCTTTTGTGGCAGAATATGGAGGAGAAAGACAGGAAGAACGTTGTACCACGTGTGTGCATACTGGGAGGGAAAGCTGCTCCTGGCTATGAGATAGCAAGGAAGATTATCAAACTTTGCCATGCGGTAGCTGAAAAGATAAATAATGACAGCGATATTGGAGATCTTCTGAAACTGGTTAGAGTAAACTCTGTCTGTGTGATAACCAGAATTCATATTCATCAAGCACTTATACATTACTTGACCATGTTATATACACATGAGTACTATTTCCATTTACTTAGTTTGCATCAGTATGATCCCTAGGTATATGAGTAAGCGTGGAAGCATTTTTCTGAATGCTTTTGTTTATTGGTTATCATGCTTTGTTTTTACTGGCATTGCAGGTGTTCATCCCAGATTACAATGTCTCTGTTGCTGAATTGGTAATACCCGGGGCTGACCTTTCACAGCACATTAGGTTTGTGGAATTTTGATGCATTCCTTTATGTTTTCTATTACCAATTTCTTTCACTTAGCTGTCTGGTTTTATGTTTTTTTAACAAGCCAATATACTAATGAACCAAAAACCTGTCAATCTCAGAAATTTACCTTATATTTGATGATTAAAATAGTGTACAAGACTATGTATATATACTATATCTGGTACATGGATTAGGAAATGGGACCTAAACTTTGGTCAGCAGAAATTAAGGTCATGACAAATCAGCTGAAGATGAACGAATGTCTGGTTTTATTTCGCTCTCCTCTTGAAGCATTCAAAAATGTCAACAGGCCTTATTATTACTTAATATTTACTGCAAAGTTGGTGAATCTATATGTTCCAACTCCTTGGTTTCTTGAAGATCTCAGCACTTACCGCACTATGTTTCTGGGTTTATCTGCAGCACTGCTGGACACGAAGCATCAGGAACAGGCAGCATGAAGTTTTTGATGAATGGCTGTATATTACTAGCAACTGCTGATGGATCCACAATTGAAATTACTGAAGAAATAGGAGAAGAAAACATGGTAAGTGCTATATATTCATATGTACTAAAAAATTTGATCTCTTAAAAGAAAATCTGTCCCTCTGTGTTATTCATGTACACTTACAAGTCCATGACTTTCTAATAAAACCCTGCTTTTGTTTCAGTTTCTTTTTGGCACAAAGCTGGAAGAAGTTACAGCACTGCGCGAGGAAGGTTCTCATAAGGTGCCTCTACAGTTTGCACGAGTTGTAAGGTCTAGTATTCGACTTCAACTATCAATATAGATTCATTTATATTCAAACAACTTGTTATTCAGGTGTCTTGTTCTTATTCCTGACCTGATGCATACACAGAATGGTTCGTAATGGTCATTTTGGATTCAAGGACTACTTCAAATCATTGTGTGACTCCATAGATGGTGACAAGGACTTCTATCTCCTTGGTTCTGATTTCGAAAGCTATTTAGAGGCTCAGGTAACCTTCCAAAGAAAACATGATCCGATGCTAATGTATATGTAATGTGTGTGCATGCGCATAAGGTTTGGCTTTGGTACATACAGGCTTGTGCAGATAAAGCATTTGTGGATCAAGAGAAGTGGACAAAAATGAGCATCCTCAGCACTGCTGGATCCGGAAGATTTAGCAGTGACCGAACAATTGATGAATATGCAAAGGCGACTTGGGGCATCGAGAAATGCCAATGCCCACTCTGATCCAGAATGAAACAAAAGGTATGCAGAATGTATGGATAATTATCAAGTCATTGTTTCTTGTTAGAGTCTCGCATCGAAAAAATATGAACTAAATAATCAGTTTAAATAATAAGCATGTATCTTTCACCTATTATTCGGGTTGATGAGTTGAGTTTTAACACATTAGAGTTTGGTTTATCCTTCACCTACACATACTCAATCTGGCTAGCATGAAAGTCGGGTTCAATAGTTCCAGTTCTCATACATATATGGTTTTCATTGCTAACATCAATCATTTTGCTGAGATCTTGTCTTGTGAATATGCATAAAAATAACAAAAACAAATAATGATAAATAAATAAAAAAAGTATCTTGTATCATCGACATTTTGTAGATTGATACTATTTGCAAATCGTTCTAGGTGGTGGTTTTAAATTTGCATATTGTTGCACCGTGTCAATTAGGTTCAAAATGACGATATTGCCCTTGAAACTTTAAATTAAAATATACACAAAATGCAAAAGTTATGTTTTCCAAATTTTATCGTCATAATCAAAATTTTCATTTTACTGACCTAATTGAAATAATCAATTTTAATTCGATTATGCTACACAGTTTTTTGTGTATTTTTTTGGATGTAAATAAAAATACACAAAATATTGTATTATGTTCCCTAATCGATTTAAAATTGATTAGTAGAATGATTTTTATTATATTGGTAATAGTTAATGAGATAGTTATGAATATATACACGTTTTACACATGATTATACTAACGTTTAAAATTAACACCTAACTACACACTAACCTATACACCAATTTTAGATATATAATTCATATTTTAAAGTAAATATCTGATTTATCTGTTTTTTTTTTTAAATTTCAGATTTTTTATGATTTATTTATTAATGGATAAGGGGTTTAGGGTTAGGGTTAGAATTAAAGGGTTTGGGGAGGGGTAGGGTTTAGGTTTAGGTTTAGGGTTGGAGGGTTAGAGTTGTTTAAATTTGAAAAATAAGTGGGGTATTTTTGTCATTTTGTTAAAAATTTAACAGTTTTAGACAAAAAACCTAACGGTGTTAATTGATTTATAAGTTAGTGTAGTCATGTGTATAAGTTAAACACATGTATTCTAATTATCCCAAAATTAATATTTTTATTATATTACAAAAATTATTAGTACGCACCCTTAAGTATGGAGAAGAATGGAACTTAAAGTTATACAAAATTTGGATTCAAAATTCTAAAGGAAACCCGTTATTCAGAACTAAGGTATCAATCTATAAAAGTCGATAATACATGATATTTTTTTTGTAGTATTACTCGATAACCAAAATCGAGACATAATTTTTGACTGTTTTTGGGGGGAATGCAAGGTAGGATGCGTGCATAAATAGTGACCTGCAACAAAAAGTCCATCCACCATGACAGTCTTAAGTTGTAGTCACGGGAATGAACCGTTAAGTTTTAATGGTACGTACAGACACAGTCAATCCTGCCCGATGATCATTTATTTCCTACGTTGTAATAAAACAATACACACTGTTTTCGTTCCATGTCACCTATTATTTTTGAAATGTTGACGGTCAGAACTGAAAACGTATTTACTTACTTGCAGTGGAATGTAGAGTGTGCATTAATGAGTGATCATTAGACATAATTAAGTAGTGCTTAATAGCTACTACTTCACTTGTTATGGATCTCAGAGTAGTTGATACTGTTAAAGATGAAAATGCAAAACAAAAAGACATGATAGTGTTGGGTTCCAACTTCCAAACATCAATATGTTTCTGAGCTCATCAATGGTGGCCTTATCTGCATGCCCAACTCTGTCTATGTAAGACCCAAACGATATTCAAACCATATCTTTGACTCAAAGTTCACAAGTATGAACCAATGCATCTATTTCATTACCCACTTTACAAATCATAATAATTTCATTAGCTAGTTTGAATATCATAGATTGGTTTCAGGGAAGACAAAATGTCTCCGATCTTGCGAGATTGTATATTTCCGACCTATTCAGCATTATGGATCGTGACAAAAGTAATTTCAAGACCAGATTCAGTCATAATCAAGATAAGTATATGACGTCTCACTCCGATTCTAGAGGAGGAAATATCTCGGATGCTTTCCGTGGAAAATCTCTAAATTAGATCTCAAACCAACATGTTTGTATGAACCTATTCATACGATAACGTGTTTTTAAAACATAAATATTATCTTTTTAATTTACGTGTTTTAACCGGTCTTCAAATTATTTCCATACTATATAAAAGAATTATCTATATGATTTGACAACAAAGAAAAGGAAGAGTACATACTAAATATCATTCCTTTCCAACGGTAAAATTGTTCTTGGATTGGAAGACACGAGTCAAACCGAGACGAAGAACTCGAAATTCATGCCATTACTATCCACATTTCAAGTCATGGAAGAAAATTTCAAATCATCAAACAAAGAAAAAATTTGAAGAACCTATTTGCAAAAATTTCTATGTCAACCCTAATGAGAGGATAATAATTTTCTACAAAAAAGATTAAAATAAATTGTTTGGAAAATAATGAAATAAATGGAACATCATGAATATTCATATAGATAACATTGCATTGAGTATTGAGAAGTATTTGATGGAGCATTTAAAACGGTATAGCGACCGAAGACTGAGACTAGAGAGATGGTAAATGGTAGAGGGGCCATTAAATTTAGTGGGTTGCACCTTACTTATTATTCTCCTTTATTCCAATCATGTTAATTATTTTGACAACAACCTTCAATTTCCAATTACTATCTTCACTTTCAATGTCAATTAATTCATAATTCCATTCTTGGTTTCTAACTTTACAACCCTACCTACCTACACATTCTTTGCCTATTTTTCCCAAACAAATAAAAAAATATTGATGAGACAACATTTTTAAACCCCAAGATTTTAACTAGAGCGGCTCTACCCCTAGAAGTTTTTATTAGACAAATTCGAAAATTTGGAGGTTCTGCCTTGCTGAAATCGTGAACAGTGGGTGAAAGTTTGGCGAAACAAAGGGAGCAGTAGTGATGAGGACATTCAGGGTGAATCGCCCGGGACAAGCGGAAGCCTCAAAAAATAGCTACACGACCCCTCGGTCAATGACCGGACGTCACGACGTTCCAATTTTTGGAGAAAAAAATCGTAAAGAAAGATAACGGCTAGTTGATTATAAAAATGGGAGTGAGTCTTAACAAAACAAAAAGAATGGGTAAAGTGACAAATTAAAGATAGTGATTGGGTAAATTCCCAACCCATTTCACCAACTACTGTATATTTTTTATAATGATAAGAGGAGGGAAAATGAGGTGGAGGCATGCGAGAACAACATCAATGGCATGTAACGTAAAAACGGGAGCAAAAACAACTCATTACGCATAGTAATTGTTTTGCTCCTCCACGCTCCCTCTATACATTACATGCATACTGCTTTTTCTCCTTTCTCTTCCAAAGCACCATCAATACCAAAATCCCGTGAAAATTTTCTCGCCATCCAAACAGCACACTCATTCCCACTCAATGCCAAAAGAGAACATGAAAAAACTTCACACTAACACTATGCATACTCAATTGCAATACCCCTCACATTTTTCACCCTATCTACACTACACTACACACCACTGTCATTCCTTTGATGTGATTCTCAATCTTCAACGAGATGTTTTGAGTTGTGTTTCAGTAACACAACAAATCATTTTTTTGAAGTAAATAGCTGGCTTAAGCTTACAAGTGTATGACCAAGAGTTATGTTGAATAAACATGAGTACAATTAGGATCGATAGGAACAAAATGAAAGTCTGTTTAATGCGATCAAGAAGGTGAGGATGTTATGTATAAGCCCATCCACAATGGGTGGAGTCGATTCGACGCCTGTGGGTGGAAGAATAAAAAAAAAGTGGGTCCGATTCGTGGGAAAAAGGGGGCCGAAATTGTTTTCTAATTAGTTGGACTACAT
This sequence comes from Erodium moschatum, assembly GCA_036897745.1. NCBI lineage: Eukaryota > Viridiplantae > Streptophyta > Magnoliopsida > Geraniales > Geraniaceae > Erodium > Erodium moschatum. The sequence continues at coordinate 3,059 of JAYMSV010000955.1, read as the reverse complement.
GGCGATTCTCCATCCACGAATCGGGCTTCAGACTCTTTCGACGGTCTATGAATCCATAGACAATCAGGGCGTCGAATCGACTGAATCTTGAGTTTTTGGATTTTTTTCTCAAAAAAGTGCCGAATCGACTCTCCTATTCAACGTCATTGAGGATGGTCAGCACTTAACTGCACACATTTTTTTGAGCGAAAAAGAATGTAATTTTATTAAATTCCTGAAGGAGACGTACGTATATGATAAGGATCATATTATAGTTTGGATAGGCCCAACGCTTTGGTCCGGATAAACTGATCGTTGTAGAAGGTTCAGTTAAAATTACCTAAATACATAAAATACTTTCGAGGTCCACCATCAACCAACCACATCTCGAGTTGGGTCTTGCTATGGTGCCAAAAATACATCTCGATCCCCAGAAAGATTCTGTGAATAATGAAAGGGGTGCGTTAGTTGCTTGCGGAAAATCCCGTGGATAGGTGGAGGAGTGTAATGGGCCAAAACCGATCCGGTGGGGGCTGAATAGTCGCCCTCTATCACATCTTGTGACCTTTTTGATGCCTCATTGTGCCCGACGAGACTGCTTAATTAACCTTACCTGATCCTCTGTAGCCATTTCCTGTATCACCGTCAGATTTGGGTCGTCCAGGTCCTGTTTCTTCAATATGGGCCCGTCCTGTCTGCCTTCTCGGGTAGTTGGGCCCCGGGCTCCGCGCTTCCAATTCTTGGCCTTCTCCGCATTTGAACCACCTGTCGAGGAACCAAATGTGAACTCAGCCTCAGACGGAGACTTGTACAGAGCCCCATAGGCCTCCAGTATTAGGCACGTTCCTGTCTGACCCAGATTAGTCAGGACGTTGTGCGTCATGCTCGAAGGAGTGGTCTGAGCCAAGTTTTTTGTTCGCTACGTCCATACGTCGGGGGATTAGATAGGAGGTTGTGAGCCACCAAAGCTTCATTTGCATCCACTGAAGACATTCGTATGAGAGGGGCGGCAAGAGGACAATGTGGTTGTTAGACGGCTAGCCCTCAGATGGTAAGCAGTTTCAACGTCAGGACATCCCAGTCCGTCCACAGATGACGACCCATTTGGTTGAGTTGACTCGCTAGGAGCGACATGTCAAAGCCCAAGGTTGTCGGACCTTCGTTAGGCCGTTGTTACATCACTTGTATTTCGCATGGCCTAAACGATCACATGTGAAGTAGAACATCGGGAACCGTTCGTACTTCAGCATCACATGGATCGGCCGAGGGTGATCATGAAACTTCAAACACAGAGATTGCCGTAGAGTACGGCCCAGAATCGGACGTGAATGGTCTTCCCCAACACAGCCCGATGCAGCCACCTCGATGCAGGCACTCAGCGTCGTCCCAATGGTGGTGTCGGTCGCTACAATCATGATGTCCAATGGAAGATTAGAGCTCTGGGTCCATATATGCATATGGCCGAAGCTGATAGGAGGCCACTTCCTTTAGGGTAGGTCCTTCAGGATGATCGGTGCCCGTTCGAAACACCACGACTCACCCTCCAAGACACAATCCTTCACCGCCCACGACATAAAGTAGAAAGGTGAGACGTCTAGACCCAGGTCCTTGATCACCAGGCAATCCGAGCACCATAAGTCCCTCAACATTCATGTGAGCGCCTTACGGTTGTACGGTGGGGACGTGAGGAAGTGACCTACAATGCCACAACGACGAAAAATCCGACTTTCTTCGACGGGTCCGTGCAGGACCTTGATGACCATGTCATTGCCTTCGATGAGATTAATGGCTCTAAGCCCCGTTTGGAGAGCAAGCATAGCATCGACCCTAGTCGGATTTCCATCGGAAGAGAAGGGATGGGCAACGAGGGAAAAGGTTTAAAGGGTAGTGATGGGATTGGAAGAGGTTGGGAGCGACAAAATGGATTGGTCACTGAATAGGACAAAATCAAAGACATCTTGAAAATGGGTGAGGAGAATAGTGGAGCAGTCCACAGAGAATCTGATACAATCGAGAAAAAAAGTGATTTGAAGAGAAGAGCAATGCCATGGAGGTCACGAAGAATCCTAGTTGTCTATGGACATGGTGGTTGATAAGATTTTTAGAGCATCCATAGTGGTAAACCTCTAGCTATTGGTTAGCGCATTTTTTTTTTCACTTTGTTTATCTGCCAAACCACTAGCTCTGTAATGGTAAGCCACCAGGTAGCGGTAGCTGCTAGTGGTTAGCTTTTTTTGCAATTTTAATAATTTCCAAAAGAACCCAAAACAAAATACGAATTTTATTTCGAGCAAGGATAGACGATTTTTATAAAAATACATTTAAACAAACTATATTTAAACGTAGGATAATGCAAATACTCAGTCGCGCTAATGTAGAGACGCCACATCGGCTGATCTTTGAGAAAGTTCCACCAAGCATGTTTTGTGAATTTCCCTATTTGAGTTCGTAGTCGGACTCCGTCGCACTCATGACTTGCTCGTCAGTTGCTCTTTATCGATATTTGACATGGTCCTGATAGATCTCATCAAAGTGCATGCACTTCTGGCTGTTCTTGCCCCAATGATCCTTGACTTATTTTTGCGCTCATTTAGGAAACTCTTTGTCTCCCAAGGCTACGAAATTGAGGTAAAGTCTCTCCCAATATTTCATACCGAAATCAACATTTTCTAGCCACATGATCATGAGGTGCATTTCTTCCTCAACAGACCATATGGGGCCACCAGCCAACATACTCATTTTTTGCAAAACAAAAGGAGAAGAAGTGATAGAGGAGGAGAGGATTTGAGAGGAGTGTGTAAATGATATGAAGGATTAAGGGGGATTTTACAGGTAGGGAGGTGTCGGATGCGTCATGGTAGGGGCGACGGGGCATGCACTATTCCTCGAAAAGTGTGCAAAATAAGAAAAACGAGAAACCGATCATCCGTTTACAACAATTTTTGAAAAATTCGTACAAGGCGGATAAAAAGGTAAATTACAACAAGAACATATATATTTATAATGCGATTAAAATTCAATGTTGTCCCAATTATTTCGCGATGTTCTGTAAAAGCATGGTTCGAGCATTATTACGGGCT